>JAVSBS010024819.1:0-14369 GCA_033124195.1 Coracias cyanogaster | reverse complement strand
TCCCTGCCAGCCCTCAGGGAACCATCCCTGGGGAGGGCAACGGTTCAAATCTGAGGCAGCAAAACCAAAGATCATGTTTTTCACAGGGTGGACATTACCCACGGGCACCAACCCAAGAACCCAGAGCAAGGAGGTGGTGGCACCACGGCACCGATCCAGCCGGACCCGTGCAGCGACCACTTGGGGACAAACTTTTGGCAGAGCAGATGTTTCCAGCCAGATTTGGTCCCTGACCCAGCTCTTCTGCGAATCCTCAGGCCAGCACAAGGAAAAGGGACCTGTCAGGGGGAGCGTGGGGCAGGAATACGCAGTGTTGGGGTTCAAGGCAATGCCAACGTTACTGTGCTGCGGAGGGGCTGTGGCCAAAGGGGACAGGGACAGAGCTACCCCTGGGGGTCCCTGCTCCTTCCCCAGCCCCTTCCCCAGCAAAACAAACCCTTCTGTTCCCAGCCCCATAGCAGCTCCTGGCCCATGGGGACCTGTCCCCATCCTCTCCTGGCTGAGCTCTGCCAGCAGAAGGATTTGGGAAGATTTTGGACCCAGCACCACAGGACACACGAACAGCCTCACGCCGTTATTTTGTGGCCCAAGCAGTTGAGAATGGGCTTTATTTTTCCTACTGAAAAATAATCTCTCCTATTTTGCCTGGGAGATTACCTAGGAATCTTCATTTTCTTTTAAAAAAACAAATTTCCCTGCTGTGATGGCTGCCACAGAGAGCTGAAGCCTGCAAAGGGTGGCATGAATTTGTCACTTAACAATATTAAAGGGGCTCTGGGAACAGGAGAGGGGCCGGCAACCCTGGCCAGCGAGCATGAGCAACTCCTGGGGAGTTATCAAGCACATCCCAGGGATTTGCCAGGAAGTGCTGGAGGAGTCTACACGCCAGCAGCGATTGCCACGTGCACCGACATGGCAGGGCCTGTGTCATTTCTCATCACTGGCCAGCTCCACAATCTCTTTTACCGAAACCCAGCAGATTATTTCTCATTTGTGGGTGTGGGAGGCTGATAAGGAGCAGGGCTGGGAAGCAGAGAACAGCTGAGCTTTTTGTCCTTGGGGCTGCTCCGGGGCAGGTGGTGGGTGACAGTGAGGTGCCAGGTCCCCACCAGCCCTGGGGGGGATGCGGTGATTTGCCTTTTCTTCTAGAAATAGCCATACCAGAGGGAAAAATACCATCATCTGCTGCGTCTTTGCCTTGTGGTTGATATACCGAGCAGCAAACCAGTGCCAGCCATTGTGCGCCCCAAAGGCATCTTCCTAATTTTGGTGGTGCAGCATCATATTGTCCCTAATTCGTGTGACTTGACCATCCTGCTCATGGCTGGGTGTGGGCTCAGCCCCATTTGTCCCAAAGGCACAAACACGGCCTTGCTGCAAGCCACAGCGGCTCCCTGCCCTCCTGTCCTCAGCTGCATCCCCGCAGCACAGGCCAGGGATGCTGGCCAGGGGCTGCTTGGTGGCCACAAGCTGGGTTTTAGGGGTGAGACAAGGTGGGGGCACCCGCATTCCTCATACCTTGGTTTTCTAGTCCAGTGCCCAGCACCACCAAGGGCAACAGTCACATTTCACATCGAGCAGCAGCACAAACTCCCTGACCTCCTTGGGGCTCACCAGGCATGTGAGCTGTGCGGAGAGCCAGTGCGGCTTCCAGCTGAAGGCTGTCCCTTCGCCAGGGCCACTCGTCCCCGCTGGTGGCCCTGGGGGAGCAGCCCCAGCTAGGCTGGCTGCAGGACAGGACGGGGAGAGCTTTGGGCTCTGCCGCCGAAGGACAAAACAGGGACAGAGCAAGGGTGCCGCGAGGCCGCCTGCCACAATTCAGGGTGTCAGAGCATGGTGCTCCCCCACCCTGGAGACAGCCGGGATGCCGTAACATCCCAGGAACAGCCCGAAGGTCCTGTTCCAGCTCCCAAACTGAAAACAAAAGTGCGTCTTGTTCCCATCCTGTTTTTAAAGCCAGAAAGGTCGGGGCTGCAGGAGCCCTGCCAGGCTGGGCAGCGCTGCCAGCTCCCGCCGCCCTCCCCAACCTCGGCACATGTGGGGACCGATGAGTACCGCTGCTCCTGCTCGGCCCTGCTGCTCCGAGCTGAAGGCCTCGCCAAAAGCCTGTATTTCAAAAACCTCGCACCACGTTCATGCTCCCGTTCCTGCTGCCTGCACTGTGTGGGGAGAGGGAAGGGAAGACGCGCAGGAGTGCTGTGTCCAGGAGGACCACACCACAGGCACCCTGTGCCCAGCATGGTCCTAAAGCCTCCAAAGCCCTTTCGTAAAACACCATCACCTCCTGGGACCTGTCCTGCCACCGCAAAGGGATTTCCCAATTCACCTTCAAATTCCCCAAGTCCCGAGAAGGCTTTGTTTTTGTTAGATGAGGCCATTTTTAGAAGGACTGGTGCTGCCAGCATCAAGGGCTTCATGGGCAGCCCTCCTGTGTTGGGAAGAGATGCAAAGGGTCTGTGTGGCAGGAACAGCAGCATGGCCCTGCCATTGCCATGTGAGGCTCTGAACGACCCACTTCACCCCTGTGCTCCGTGCCTGAATGTGCTGGGAATGCTCAGTGGAGATTATTAGCAGTGAAAATCATTAGGCACAGGGCCAGGAGCTCAAGGGACACGAAGGCGCTGCAGTCACTTGGAAATCAATCCCAGCTGCCCACCCAAGCTGAGTTTCCTCCAGCCCAGCTCAAAGCAACTGCAGTTTCTCTCCACCGGGGAGGAAGAGGAGGTCTGTCCAGGGTGGATGATGGTCCTGCTCCAGCCCTGGGTGGCTGCTCCTGGCCTGGGGCTCTGTGGGACTCACCCTCCGGATCCCAGAGCAAACAGCTGCGTTTTGCCCATGGACCTGCACCAGCCCCTGTAGCCTGTCTCTGGGAGGAAAATCCTGCTCTGGAGCCCTGGAGAGGAGGCAGGGCTGGGCTTCAGAGCCAGAACCTGGAGGGACACCACAACCTGCTCACCCCTCACTATCCAGAAGTAGAAAGGGGGTACAGGGACCTCTGGGCTGAGCAGGCAAAGCTGTTTACACGCCATGACATTATTACTATTATTATTAGGAATAGTTGGCCTGCCCGACCCTGCAGCAAGCAGAGTGCTTTTGGGGAGCAGGGAGCAGCATACCCAACAGCCACCACTGTCCCTCCGAGCACGCTGTGTCCCCAAGACAGCTTTCGCATTCTTGCTAACTCAAGTCGGCGGGGTATTGACATTCGTTTTGACCTTTCGAATCACAAGGATGTTCTGTCCTTCCCAGCCAAGTACAGCCTGGATACCCTGTGGGTGGATTATACTGTATATACAGTGGCTGCAAAGACGGAGCTGGCAGAAGAGAAGCTTGTTTACGTGCTTGCAGGGGTGCGGCCATGGTGGGATGAGAACTAGGAGCTGCTGCCAGCACTCAGATTTCCTCCTGGGATGCCTGAGTGGATGCGACACACTAAGAGAGAAGGATGGTGATGGTGGCAGGAGAAATGGTGGTGGCTGGTTTGGCTGGGGGGAGAAGGGGTCCTGCAAAAGCAGGAGCCACAGCCTGGTCCTCAAGTAGCCACCCCCTCACTGCCAGCTCCGGAGGTACTGCTCCCGGCTTCCTGCAATTCCTGTACTCCAGCTAATTACTCATTTTGCTTTTCGAGAACAAGAAGAACTGCAATCAGGAGACAACGTGCAAAACCAGTCACGGGGGCCCAGCTGGCTCCCAAGGATGGTGCTTTTCCTCTCGGCCACCCAAAACCGCCGCTCTGGGCAGCAACGGGGGCTGTTTCAGAACAAAACACCTCTCCCGGCCCCAAAAGCTTGAGCTGATTCAAAAGGCAGCGCGTTGCAGTTCCCAAAGGTGGTACATACGGTCACTGACAGAACAAGCTCACGCTGCTAAACTGGCAGCTCCCCTCCTCAAGCAACCCCATGTCATGGCACATACCAGATCTTGTGCTCCGGGACAGCAACCCTGGCGGGGAGCAGGGCTGAAAGCAGGGTACAGGTTGTTTGGAGTAGGATGGACCCATCCCATGTCACCCGTTCCCCTCTCAGCCCCTGGGAGCTGGAGCAGGTCTCTGGTCAGACCTGCCTCCTGCCTGCCTGCTGCAGCCGGAGGGTTTTGGCAGAGGGCTCCCAGCAAGCAGGCTTTGCCGCAGGGCTGGCTCCATCCAAGGCTGTCGCGGCCCAGATCCGGCCACCCCGCAGCCCCATGGCGCCAGGGAGGCTGATGGCTTCATGCTCCCAGCCCAGATGAGCCGCTTATCTCTCCCCTCTCTTGCCCTGACACATTTTTTCCTCTCTCTCCTTTTCCAGCCAGCTTGTAGGACTCTTATCTCAAGCCCTGATTCACCAAGGAACTCTCAGCAGCATCCTTTGCAACCCATTTCCAGGGGCTTGTGCGCAGCATTAGGAGCACAAGTGACAGCCAGGCAGGAAACCCCTTTTCCCTTTAGGCCACATTGATGTCCTCAAACTCCCTCCAGCAGCCAAGGCAGGGCACGGCAAAGGCAGCTTGGCCACAGTCGTAGGGCATAGGCAGCAGAGCATGGACCCCTTTGCCTCCTCACTGCTGGGCTGTGACCGTGCAACTTCTGGAGCAGGGGAGGAAAAAATGGTCTTTGAAAGCTTCTGCAAGTCCAAGGAGCCTGCAGGGTTAATTTGAGGTGTGCTGCTCTGAGAACAGGGTTTGCACTTCACAGTCAGCTGTAGCCTCATGGTCTGTGGAGAGTAAGTAAAAGGCAAGCGAGGTGCGGAGCCCAAGGCTGAGCTGGGAGCTGTGGGATGGGTTGGGATGGGACAGGGCCTGGGACAGGACAGACAGGATGGGCAGCGTCTGCTGATGCTGCCCCAAAATTGCATGTTTGTGAGCGTGAGTGCAGCTGGGAGCTGTGGGATGGGCAGCATCTGCTGATGCTACCCCAAAACTTCACGTTTGTGAGCGTCAGCAGAACGAAGCTCCTGCAGCTGCCTACTCAATACATCCTGTGGCACTGAGCATTACCAGCAGCCATGCCAGGTGCTGGATGGGGTGGAGGGAGTGAAGGATTGCACTCTTGGCGTGCTCAAATGCTTGCTCCTGTTGCCAAGCAAGCCTCGTGCATCAGAGCAACCTTGGCTGCGGTCGGCTCTGCCTGGGAGCTGGTGGGTTCCTGGGTCTTGCAGAGCGCTAGCTGGTGGAGGAGAAATCAATGCCCAGTCAGGGGTTTCTGCCACGTGGCTGGTTCATCCACCCCATTCTTTGTTAGGGGAGAGGGTGACGTTTGCTGTGGTCTCAGCCCAGGGCTGCATGTCTCTCCAGCATGGAGCAGGTCTGTCCAGAGCAACAGTGTGAGGAGGCTGCGGCAAGGCCTGCTCTCTGCAACAGCATCGCCCAAAACAAGGGGCACCACCAGCCCGAGAGCAACGTGCGGCGTTTGAGAACACACACAGCTCATTACACCGAGCTGTGACCATGTACACTGTAAATGCCATTCCTTGATTTCTAAGCAGAGGAGGTTTCTCTCTGCTCATCTGCCAGCTCCCCCCCTGTAATCGCTTGGTTTGCGAGCCTGTTAGTTGGTTTAAAACATTATAAAATTTAGCAAAGAGCATCAAAGAGGGATCTCAGAGATCTCCCATCCTCCAGAGCTCATGGACACCAGCACCTGTGTGCAGGAGAGGCTCAAACCACAGCCCTCACTGGGGGAAGGCTGGAGCAGGGGCCCAGCAGGTCAGCAGGGCAATGGGCCCATGAGCTCCTGGTGTGGCAGTAGCCCTGTGCACGCACACACACACGTGTGTTCACATGGATGCACATGCCTGCACGCGTGCATGCTTGTGTGCATCCACGTGCACCTCCAGCCCTCTGCATCCCACAGGGACAATGGGGTGTCCGGCTGGGAGAAGCACAGCAAAAATCCCATGTTTGCTTGCTCCCACATCCAGCCTGCCTCTTGGGAATAGTCCCTGGCTCACATCTTGTCCCAAATCACGCTTGCACACTGGTGCTGCTGTCACCTCGGTGCGGGGGCTTTGCTTCGAGTGGCTGGATCCAGCCTGGATCAGCCTTTCCTGGCTCAGAGGAGCCGCTTTCCGCCCCTGAAATAGCAACTCAGATGATGCTCTCGGCAGCTGGGGATGATGATGCAAAATGCTCGTTATCCAGCAGGAACAATTAGACTTATGGCAATTATCTCCACAGTTGCTGAGAGATGCCGGAACGGGCCGGTTGGCAGCCAGCTCCCGGCGTAATTCCTGGGCGGGAGAGATGCAGTGCCCGGCCTTGCTAGGGGCTGCTGCCATGGAGGATGAGCAAAATGCAGCAGGACCATCCAAAGAGCCTGGAGCATCTCCAGCCCCCTGCATCCCACAGGGGCAATGGCATGTCCGGGTGGGAAAAGCCCTTTTTGAGACATAACTCCCTGGGCTAAGCAATGGGCCGAGCCACGCTGGGTTTAGAAGATGAGGTTATGTCCAGCTCCAGAGCCCCCAACACAAGAAGGACATGGACCTGTTGGAGTGGGTCCAGAGGAAAGCCACAAAGATGATTAGAGGCCTGGAATACCCCTCCTATGGGGACAAGCTGAGAGAATTGGAGCTGGAGAAGAGAAGACTCCAGAAAGATCTTATAACAGCCTTCCAGTATCTGAAGGGGGCCTACAAGAAAGCTGGGAAGGGACTTTTTACAAGGGCTTGTAGTGATAGGACAAAGGGTAATGGGTTTATTAGAAGCCATTTTTCCAAAGGAAAAGAGTAGATTGAGTTTAGGCATTAGGAAGAAGTTCTTCAAGCTGAGGGTGGTGACACACTGGCACAGGTTGCCCAGAGAAGTTGTGGATGCTCCATCACTGGATGTGTTCAAGAGCAGGTTGGACGGAGCTTGGAGCAACCTGGTTTAGTGGGAGGTGTCCCTGCCATGGCAGGAGGGTTGGAACCAGATGATCTTCAAGGTCCGTTCCAACCCAAACCATTCTATGATTCTGTGACTGCATGACACTCTAGCCACCCTCTCTGCCAGCTGCCATCTCAGGAGAGGACAGGCTGGGTTCAGCTTTATCCGCAAGGCAGAAATGGGCAAAAGTTGGCTCCAGGCTAGATCAAGCCATGGGCACCTGATGGTCACTGGGTCAGGCAGCAGCTACTGAGCTGGGCCCATGGGGTAAAGGCAAAAAGGACAACTTCACTCATTTCTTAAATCAGAATAAGGAGAGGTTTTCTTTTCCCCTGTGACATTGTTTAAAAACTTCTTTTGACGCGCCGCTGCTGCTCAGCTAAATCAGAGTGTGGCTGGGATGATGAGAGAGCTTTGGGGTGGCTGGGATGTGGCTGAGCACCAGATGACCAGCTGATGCCTGAGGGGTGGCCAGGAGCGAGGGAACGGAGCTGGAGGGATGCATGGAGCCTGTTCTGGGAGACTCAGGCCATCTTCTATCAAAAACTTCCCCTGAGGCAGGGATGCCACCACATCCCAGCCTCCTTTGTGCCGCAAGAGCCAGCAAAATTCCTAGGAGAGTTTAGCTCCCTGGTCAGCAAAACCTCTCTGATACGCTTTGTTTATTAGCGGCTAAACATTAAACCCTTGGCAAACAGGGCTTCTTGCGGCCGGGGACACCTGACCATGACAAACAGTCCTGCGAGCTGACAGCCCCCAGAACGGGCAAGAGCTGCCAGCGGGGCAAGGAGGAGGACGGGCTGCTCCGGGAGAGAGGGATGGCAGCAGCCCAGGGCTCCGGGCTTGGCCCAGAGGCTCTCAGCCCATGGCCGGGAGGAAGAAGGCTCACCAAAACGCTGCTCTTGCCATGGCCCTGCAGAAATGCACCTTTTCCTAGGTCAGGAGATGGATTAAATGGTTTCTCGCTGGAGCTGAATGCAGACTTCTCCATCTCCAAGTGCCTTGATTTGCAAGAGATGTATCTCCCATGATGGCTGCGCTGCCCCAGAAACCCACTGTTCTGGCATAAAAAATAGTATTCTTCAAGGACACCTAATTCATCTTCAAAGGCCATGGAAAATGTGTCTGTTTTCAGTAATTAGGCCAATTACAGCAAAACGGTGTTCGCGATTCGAGCAAAGGGCAGGCTAAAATCTTAACGTGATGCCTTTTCAGTGGTGGCAAACGAAAATCCAAACAAAGTTCCTCTCCCCTGGCATTTAGTAACTGGAGAGCAACACTTTGAAGTGCTCAAACATCAGGTAATGGCTCTTCCTGCCACACTTAAAGGGAACCTGACAAACACACAAAAAAAACCTGACCCACTTTATCAGAAGAAGAACCGCCCCGAGAAAGGGAGCGCGGATTTCAGTAAAGTCCTTAACACGACCCCACTAACAAATCTCCGCTACGTGCATCCAGGTAAATTTCTCACGGCAAATCTGTTCCCTTAACAGAGCGAGCTGTGAAACCCACGCTGGGCCCACGCACAAGGCCGCGCCGCTCTGGGACCCAGGCGCAAAAGGCTGTGCACCGGGATGCACCAGCAGAGGCACACATGGAAGCATGAGCACAGGGATACACATAGGGATGTTTACAGGGATGGGCACAGGGATGTAAAAACACAGGGATGTCCACAGGGATGTACATAGGGATGCAGGAGCGCAGGGATGTGCACAGGGATGCAGAAGTGCAGGGATGCAGGAGCGCAGGGATGCAGGAGCGCAGGGATGTGCACAGGGATGCAGGAGTGCAGGGATGCCCGTGCACAGGGATGCCCAGAGGGATGTATGAGCACACGGATGCCCACAGGGATGCCCCCCCACACACAGAGGGATGCACAAGCACAGGGATGTGCAGCCATGTCCACAGGAACGTGCGAGCACAGGGATGCGCACACACGCACAGGGATGCGTGTGCCCAGGGATGCACATGTACGCGCTGTCAGCTCCATCACCTTCCCAACGTGCAAGGTGTGCATGCGGGAGGTGAGGGGAGAGCTCCTCTCCCCCAGCCAGGCACTGGTGCCGGCTCTCGCAGCATTGCTCCAAGGCCATGGTTGCGTACGGATCGCTGGGATCGCTGCCTCGTGTGTCTCGTGGCACGTGTTTTGTGGCTCACTCATTGTTTGTAAATAACGGCAGGGACGTTGCTGAGTCACGGTGCTGCAGCCGAGAGCCAGCAGGGATTCGGGACTGGTTTTGCCCAGTGGTAACAAGGGCACTTCCCTCTGCAGGGGTGAACTT
This sequence comes from Coracias cyanogaster, assembly GCA_033124195.1. Lineage (NCBI taxonomy): Eukaryota > Metazoa > Chordata > Aves > Coraciiformes > Coraciidae > Coracias > Coracias cyanogaster. Next base: position 5,241 of record JAVSBS010024819.1, on the reverse strand, counting down.
CCTCAGGGACACCCCAAACTCACACTCCAAACTCCTGCCTTACAACTTTTACCCCTTCGCACTGGGTGGAAACAGGCTAGGAGCTCTTGAGTCCAGCTCTAGCATGACCTAGTGGGACCCTGCAGGGACTGGTGGCTCCCAGAACCCACCACCCCTGGGATGTCCCATGGGCACAGGGCTGCCTAATGCAGACCATGAGCTTCAGAACTGTTTGTGCCCAGCAACAGGCCAGGCCAGGGGCCACAGCTGACCTGGTTGCATGTCCTCCTGGATCTGTGCTTCTACGTAGCTGTCCTTGCACAAGAAGCCCTCCGTGCTCCCCTTGACCACGCAGTGGCTTGGGTGCCTTTCCCAGTGTAGCAAGCAGCCTGGGCCAGCCTCCCTGTTTGCTCAGCGGTGGGGTGGCATTCGGTGAACATCACGAGATCACTGGACACTCCCTGTGCCCTTGAATCATCCCCATTCCACCCCGCAAGGCTTGATGCGCTGGCCTTCAGGGCCAGGCCAATGCCCTGCAGCTCTGACGCCCAACCTGGAGCTACAGGCAGCTTGGCCACCTCCTGCACCACCTCTTGTCCCATGCTCTGTCCTGTATGCTTGTTGTGGTGGTTCAGCCATCGTCATCTTATGCTGCCATCAGCTGCCTGATCACACAGGCCAACGCTGAACTCAGCAACATCCCCTCAGAAGGCTTCTTTCAGACAGTCCTGCCATAGATTCCTGTGAGCCCAGCTCCTCTGCTGCCCACTGTGGTGCCAGCAACTCCTGCTGGACACAACAGACAGAGATGGCTCCTCAGTGGCCCTTCACATGGAAGGACACCACTAAAAGACCTCAGCAAGACGCAACCAGCCCCAACAGAAGCCACAGCCAACAGGAAGCTCTTTCAGCTCATCAGCTCCTGGTTAATATAGCCCTGGCCTCACCCACCACCCCAACCACGACCACCTGGGTGAGGGTGGAACCACAAAGACACAGGTGGGCCAGGTTCTGCCTCTGAAACATTAAGCCACTAAGAAAAAAACCAAACATCCTGCTAGGTTGTGAGTCACTCACAGGTCAGCTCCAGCTTGGGGTCCACAACTCAGGCCCCCTCACTTCAATGTCGGGCTCCCTGGCAGAGGGAACCACTCTCCTGGGCCATGGGACAACAGCCCTTGTCTCCATGGCAGCCCTGGGAAGGGGCACCCCAGGATTCCTCCAGCAGCCAGCGTGGCAAGCTCCAGAAGGTGCGGGGGTGCTCTGGATGTGTTTGGTGCTGCTTGTTGACGCCAGCTGGACCTTAAAGCCTGATGGACCTGGAGCATCAGCAGCTGTGGGAGCACATGGTGGTGCAGGGCTGTGTGTCTGTGGGCAGCCACATCTCCAGGGCCTAAATCTCACTAGCTATAACATGGTTTCAAAGGATGAAGTTTGGCTTATGACCCCTTCATTACCATCAGTAGCCCCTGAGAAGCCTGGGACACCAGGGCCCTCAAAGGTCCCTGAATGACACCAGGACTCAAGACAGGGCAGATCCTGAGCCCAAATTCCCATCTGGTCAAAATTAGGGGTGATCTTGGCCAGGAACCTGAGCAGTTGCAGGATTACAGCCATGATGTAACAAAAAGGTCCAACGTTTCTGTGCTGCTGATCACGGCCAAGAGCTGGAGCTGTAACTTCTCATTCCTGCCACCCCATCCCAGGTGGCCACGGCCCTGACATCTTCCCATCTTAGCAACATAGACTTATCCCACCACAGCAGCTTAGCAAGACTTAAACAGAAAATTCAGGCGGACAATGCAGTGCAGGAGCAGGAGGAAGAGATAAAGTTCAACCTGGTGATAGCCACATAGTAAAAAATGATAACAGAGCTGGGGGCAACAGCACCACAAGCTCCAGATGGTTCAGCAGCAAGAAGAGGAGCCTGGAGAAACGCCAGATCATCAATATAAAACCATAAAGTCATTGTAAGGAAATGGTGAAAAGCACGGAGTCATCAGGTGCTGAATTACATAACTGGTAGTAAATCCCTCAGAAATTACCTTTGGAAGCAGACAAGAGACATAATATAGAAATGACAGAAAAAAGAAAAGAATGACATTGATATCGTAAAGGCAATAACAAAAGAGGGTCTGCACAGGGGTTATTTGATCAGCTGGATTTTAGGATGATGGGTTAAGCAAACGTTTGGGTGAGCAATGAGTGCACGTGATGGCTTAAAGATGCAGGAGATCTGATGGTTTGGAGACATTTGCACATTTCAGACTCTGGCTGCCCAGCAAGGGATTTATACAAGCGAGGAACAGGTTGATCTTCTTGCACTTCAGCTTTACTACAAAAATCCAGGGGGAATTACTCTTTTCATTCAACACAAAGCATCTTTGTTCCTGCTGTAGCCTCACCAGGAGTCTTCACTGGTTGCTGGTTCAAACCCTTCTGCTGAGGAACTGACGGCGGGTGAAAAACCTGGACTGAAAATGCGGAAGAACTGCAGAGCAACGCCAGGTCCACTGGTCAGACACAGCCCTTCCATCCAGGACAGAGACCCCAGCAGGACTCCAAAGAGATGTGGATGGGTAAGACTGTGTTGTTGGTGATATCTATGAGGAACTGCATTACAGGGATGTAACCCAGGTCATCAAAGAGTCACCCCACGGGGACAAGGGTCTCACAGCTTGGAGCTCCAGAGCAGCAGGTGAAGATGAGGGTGCATCAGCACTGCTCCTCGCATGAGATCAGCACTTGTCTGCACGCCCCAAAGCATGTCTTCTCTTCCTTGCCAAACCTGCCAGCTGGGTCTCACCTCTCCCCGTGGTCCTCACTAGAACACGGATACACCGTCATGGTATAGACACAACTCTACTGTGCCCCTTGCATAGTTTGACATTCAGATGGTGACCACACAGTCTCATCTAACCAACTCATCAGCATCTCCAGTGATGGAGGAGCCTGTCAAACCACAACCCTACTGCAAAACAACAAGGTGAGAGGCAGGGAGAGAGAAAGGGAAGGTGAGAGGCAGGGACAGGGAGGAACGCCAGCCAGCCAGAGCTGTGTGTTCCTGCTGCTGTGGGAACACATGACCCAAAATGGGAATTGAACAGCACAAAGAACTGCTGATTGACAGCGCTTTGGGTACGCTGAATGGTATCTGCGTGTTGTCACCTGCTCTAACGACTGCCTGACTCACCCATCAGAGGCAGGCACCCAGCAGCCCAGCAATCAGCCACCCTCCTCTGTAAAGTCCAGGGGAAGAGTTAAAACCAGCACAGTACAGAGGAAAGCATCCCCCACAGAGCCTGAATCAAGTCTCACTTTAGAAGCGGCCCACAAAACACAACAGAAATGAACCTCTCGGCTCAGCCCCACGCCAAGGACACAGCATCCTGTACCTCCTTGCTTGGCTCAGTCAGGGACCATAAATATGACCAGCCTCCCCGCAGGAGCAGGACCTGGGCTCCCCTGAGCTCCTTCACACATTCCAGCATCAGCACCCGAGCCAGCATCTATTCCTGACAGGAGGAATAAAGTGAGCGATTGCATCTGCTATATTTAGAGCAAACAGTCAATACTCCGTGTGTTTAAATGATTACCAGCACTCTCATTTGATATATAAATAGCCTCTGTTTGCTTTCTGAAAGAAATTGATTTAGAAAAGAAAATTGCCTTCCCAGTCACCCTCAGCCCATGACTGTCGAGCAGGAGGGGCTATTTCAAATGAAAAATTAAGCTACGCATTTTCTCTAAGCCAGCTCAGGATGAAAAGCTCTGGACTGCGGCTGGTATTATCAGCACCGCAATCCTTTGTGTTGGTAGAGGGGTTTAAACACAGCGGCGAAGCAAACTCTGAGGCCGTTTGGTACAGAGGGGGATCACCCTCCACCTCCCAGCCTCAACCACACGCCATCTCAAGCTGCCTCTTCCACCCGCAGGTCACACCAGAGCCCCATTTCTTCCCCCTCTCCCAGCTTCACAGCGGTCCCAGCACCAGCACCAGGTTTCTGCCTCTCTTCCTCCAGATTCCTCCAGTTTCGAGCCCAGGCTCTCAGCCAACGCTCCAGCTTGCTTCCCCTCTGTCTGATGTCAGCCACGCTTCCTCCCTCTGTCAGAAACCCTGGTCCCGCATGAGCATCTTTAAGGCATTACAAAGACCACGTCTCCGTCACTCAGCCCCCTCGACATACTGTCTCCAGTTTCATTAAAGTCAAACTAAGGACACCAACTAATGAAAAAACCATGGCAGAAAGCTGGGATCTAAACCAGACAGCGACACCCTCCTGCGGTTATCGCTTTAACACAGAATAAAGCCATTTTTCCCCTAAGACTTGGCTCGAAAGGGAGGGATGCATGTGGGCTTGGGATCCCAAGGCGCTGGGAGCCACGGCCAGGCCAGCATGGGATGGCTTCTGGGATCCCTTCTCCTCGCCCTGCTCTCAGGGTGCAAGACCCCACTCTCTGTCTTTTCTCCAACCTCCCACCTCCAGTGCTGGGCTTGGGCAGGAGAGGGGATTGTCAGGGGGCCACAGAGGAACAGCCGAAGCTCAGGCCTAGCACCAGTCTCGGTCTGCGCCCCATTTCAGGCCCAGACCAAGCCCCGGCCCCAACCCCAGCTCAGACACAGACCTGGCCCAGGCTCAGGCCTTGGTGCTGGCCCAGGCCCAAGCTCAAGCTCAGGCCTAAGTTCAAGGAACAGCCCAGCCCAGACCCCAGTGCAGACCCAGGCCCAAGCCCAGGGGAAGGGCCCAGCCCAAGCCCAAGCTCAGGGAGAGTCCCACTCCAGGCCCTGGCCCAAACTCAGGTGAAGGCCCAAACCCAAGCTCAGGAAAAGGCCTAGGCCAAGCCCAGGCTCAGGAAAAGGCCGAGCCCAGGTCCTGGCCTAAACTCAGATGGAAGCCCATCCCAGGCCCCAGCGCAGGCCCAAGCCCAAGCTCAAACTCACGAAAAGGCCCAGCCAGGCCCAGGCCCAAGCTCAAGCTCAGGAAAAGGCCCAGCCAGGCCCAGGCCCAAGCTCAAGCTCACGAAAAGGCCCAGCCAGGCCCAGGCCCAGACCAAGCCCCAGCTCTGATTCTGATCCTGACCCGGCCTCAGCCTCGGTGCAGAGCCCGGCCCGGGCCCCACCTCGGCGGCAGGCCCAGCGCAGGCGGTGCCGGGGCGGGGAAGTGCGGCCGAGCTCCGCCCCTCTGCGCTCCGTCACTGCGCGGCGCCGCGGCCGCCGGTCCGGCTCCGGTCACGCCATGGCCTCGGGGCCCGCTGCCGCCC
>JAVSBS010024818.1:11328-50193 GCA_033124195.1 Coracias cyanogaster | reverse complement strand
GTGTCAAGCCCGGGATGAAGTCCCTCTGGATCCCAGCCCTTTGGGAGCAGTGAGTGAGTAAGGGGCAAGACAGAAACCAGACCATTTGAGGGAGATTCCATGCCACATCCCTGAAGTGTTGCTATCCTGTCCGACAGCCTTTAAACAGTATTACAGCGCTGTGGCAGCAGAACTGTTGTACTCTTTTGGTATCCACGCCCTGAAAGCTTCTATCAATATCATACAACATTAGTGATAATGAACAGTCCTAGGAATCTTCGAGCCAGGCTTTGCCTACAACAACAAAACCTGGAGGATTTTCTTTTTTATTACCTTTTTTTTTAAAATTCAGCTCACCTTGCACTCAAGACTGGAGTAGGACCACAGTCCTCTCACTTCCAGTGTGCGACCAGGTGCAATCTACGCCCAGAATGGCGGGCTGAAGCCCTGCCAAGGCAGTGCCCTGCACAGCCAGGCTTCCACAGACACTTGGCATTTGGCTCCATGGGGCCAAATGCAAAAATCCCTGGTATCCATGGGCGTTCCGGAACTCTGTGGAAAAAAAAAAAAAAAAAAAAAAGACTTGTAGTTGCATCGTACAACCTTGGAGAGCATTTGCAATGGGATTCTTAGTCTTTTGATTCCAAGTGAATAGTTTTTGAGGTGGGTTTGCACATAACAAAGGAGCAGAAAGGAGTAGCTCTTTAATAGCTTTCCAGACTGATTCATTTTCTGTATCTCCTTTCCAATTACAATACAAATTCTTTCCAAAAAATGCATATGTTTGGATCTGGTTGCTCATTTTAAATAGACAGATGAGCAAAATTAGCTCTTTTTAAGAATCAGAAATCTTTTGCAATCTGATCCTGAATTGTGCAAGCATGTTTTTTATTCTTATATTTTTACTCAGTAGTCTGATGAACACTGATTGGTTTACAGGCTTTTATGATTCAGGTCTTTGCTGTTCATTTTCTACAGTGTCTCAAGGTTCACTTGTAGCTTTTTTTCCCCCTCGTGTCGTTGGATGAGAGGCTCTTTTAAACAAAGCGATAATGAAGGGAAAAATAATAAATTTGTACATGTGCACTCTTGACCTGGAATTATCTAAAAAGAGACTTTTTACAAGAGTGGACATGACGGAGATGTTGCTTCTGAACAAAAACCTGCTTGTGAAGCTCAGAAGGGTGTGAAGATAATCAAACCAAACAGGTACTGGAGATCAAACTGAGTGTTAGGGACCTGCAGAATTCAATATCGCAGCGTGCATCTGGACCTACTGATGGCTGGTAGCTGGTGGTTCAGAGACAATACCAGCTATCTGTAAAAACAGTTTGATACCATCTCAATCTGTAATCCTCCCCTCCCCTTCAAACTATGGCTCAGAGTGCCATCAGCAGTAGGGAACCAAACTTGGCTGACCCAGTAAAGCGTCTGATTTGAAGACACTGATTCTTCATGTCGTTCAACCAGACCTCAGGATCCAGCTTGAATTCTTTGCTTCAGCTGTCAAAGCCTCACCTTTCAAATCCAGTTGCTGTTGATCTTTTTCAATAGATGTTCCTCAGCTAAACAGAAAACCAGGACACCAATCAGTAATACTAATAAAACCATGGGCAGGACAAGGAAGACAGACAAGCTCTGAGCTCTGGAGGACGGTGTGAACACTTCCCTACTATCAGTATCTTCAGCAGGTGTCCAATGGCAGTTGTTAACACACTTTGCTGCATGTTCTTCCTTGGTTCATCGTATGTTGCTCACAGTTTTGTGAATAACCCAGAAACTGCACAGACAAGATCCTATTAAGCACAGGGTCTAGCCCATGGCTCAAAGACTGCATCATCTCTATGAGGGTCAGGTGGAACAGTTTGACGAGGCAAGTAGGTATCGACTCAGCCTGCACCAACAGCCGTGACGCAGGTCTCTGTTCCCATGCACCTGAGCCTTGGTCAGAAGTTCCCTATGTAGACTTTTCTGGAAGAGCAATAAACACGCACACTTATAGCACAGCTGCCTCTTCTTACAGACAGCCATGGAACAGTTGGCTGCAGGACCTGACTTCATTGTAGACATGAAGGTATGGGTGTTTTCACCTCTGCTCCACAGTTAGTTCTGGGGTTTTTTTTTCCTCAATTCATATTTGTAATATTCACTTGTTAAGTCTCTCAGTGCAGAGGAGAGCATTCATCAGGCATTTCCCGTACAATCTTTGAAAAGACTGGACTTTCCTTTGGGAGAACATCCTTGGGTCAGTCTTCCCCTTGGGATGTAGACCATCTTCCTTCACGTGTGTAGCATGAAGTACAAAGTGGCCTGCAGGGACTCTACAAGTCCAGACTTAAAGGCTCTCCTGCTCAAGGATGATCTTAGTCCATCTCAGGCTGTGGGGAGGTACATTTGGGAGTGGAGTTTGGGAGAATCGGTCTGTTCAGTGGCTCTGTGGAAAACAGAAGATTCCAGAGTTGTCTATCTCAAGCCTTTCACAAACATGACCTGCAATTTTAAATACTACTAGTTATTTAGAATAAGAATAATAACGACTAACATGCTCATGCTGAATCTGAGAGAAAGTCAGCATAAATTTCAAACTATTCTTCTGTTTTGTGTGCTGGGCAGGACAATTGTTATACTAAACAATATTGCAGGGCTGGCTGGTAATAACTTTCTGTCCTGAAGAAAAGGCAAAAAGAAAAGAGAAAAAAATTGGTTCAGCGAATTTTGCAAATTATTTCCTTTAGGGAAACCACCAAAGAAGGTGGAAGCCAACAGTATGCTGCAGTGTGACACGCTCACGTCCTCCAAACATCTCTGTGATGATAACACAAATACAAGCTGCTGCAGTTGGATCGGCTAAGCTAGTGTACTGGCAAATGGGCTGCACGAAAGAAACAATTTTAAACAGATTGCCGCCTGCTCACTACAATGAATATTACTGCTGGCACATACGTATTCTCCTCGGTTTTTGTACTGGAGCCAGAAGTGGTGGTTTGTATTTCTAGTCCGCCCATGTTTTTCTTCACTGCTCTGGGCAAACCTCTGTGCAATTTTGTTTTCCCATTCTTAAACATGGAGGGATGCTCTCAGTCTATCAATAGAAAGCACTTTAGAGTCTGTGCGTAAAACAGATCATTATCGACTCTCTGTATTATGATTTAAGTGAAATAGGCTTAATATGGCTGCTTTTATTTACATGACTAGGGAGATGACTCTTGTAAATTAGGGCTCTTTTTTATTATTGGTTTGTCTTCGTTCCTTAGAGATATTGAAAAAGAATGCACCGTGCTTCTGTAAAGACATCTCCAGCAGAAGACGAAGTGAAGTGCAAGTGTTAAAGTATTCATTTCTGATTTAAGAGCTAGCTAGTAATTGCGGCATTCACAGGAACACTTCCTCTGTTTTTATATTGGAAATAAATAGTTATGAGGAATGGAACAAAATAACATTAACTGGTTCAACTTTTTTGGCCAAGCCCGCAAACGAATCCCTAGGTACCAATTAAGTGAGATGCTGTGTGAAGTCACAAAGATGCATCTATGGCAAACATTGGGTCAACGCATTGCCCAGCTGTGGAAACAAAAGAGGCAACCACATGCCTGGGATCAAGAGGCTCCAAAGAGGAACTCCGGGTTTTCTGGAGAATCAGCGGTCCTGTAGAGAAGATTCACTCCCAGAGAAGGAACATTTCAGGTAGCGGCCGGATGACAAATGTGTTTTCCTTTCTCATCACCCCAGATGCAGCTGTTAGATGTGTTTATTAGCAAACTCAAACGAGTTACGTTTTGTGTGTATTGAATGCGGTCTCCCTTAAATTGCATTTCTTTTAAACACTGGACACTCTTCTAAAAGACTCAACATTTTAGCCTTTTGAAGGTGAAAGTTGTAAAAACTTTATTTTGTGTTTCTGAGCAATGTAGATAGACCTAAAGATTTCATGAACTATCATGTGGTTGCCCATACCTGACTAATAATTAAATTGTAAAATTGCAGTTTCATTTTAGGGTTAGTCTCTTCACCTGCTTTAAAAATTAAAAATCATATTTGGTATATAAACACACACAGAATATCCTTCTGATGATTGAATTTCAAGAGTATATCCAGGACTAAATGTTTTTAAGCACTTCTAATATTGTAGTCTTTAAGAGGAGCAGACAATTCTAAAGCAATGTTAAAAGTTGTCTTTCATAACTGAGTCAACAGATCATTTTTTGTAATAAATTAAAGCAAGTGTTCTCAATTAGAAGAGCTAGTGGCTGTTGGTATTGTACAAAAAAAAAATCATTCTAGTATCCAAAGGGTTAGGGGTGGGAGGGTCTGTTTGGTTTTGTTTCTCTTTCCAGGGAGATCTTTAACATTGTTTGATAAAGCTAGTTTCATTTTGAGATTGTTACTGAAGATAAAGGCTTCTGTGTTCTATGGCTGCTTGGATTCTTCGTACATAATGTCCTAGTAATGTCACAGTGCTGCTGTATCTAGATCAAACCACTGTTTTGACTGGTTTTTTGGCTTTTTTTTTTTTTTTTTTTTTAATAAATTCCTTAATTTAAATACATGAAAACGACACGTTTTGCTTTAATGAGGCACATAATCAAATGGAGCTTCCTCAAGTCCTTGGGATCTTGAAGATGATGGCAGTGAGAGTGGGGTAGAGACCATATCTTGCTAGATGTCTTTGAGGCATCATATATTTTAATATTACTGCCTTTTGTATTTTCTGTCCCATCACATCACAGAGACTGAGGGAACTGAAAACCAAACTGAGGTTGTATCTCACTTTGTGGAGGGTTCAGATTCTCATCTGGAAGCGGGTTGTGTTTCCTCTGAGATGTCCTTCCTCTGCCTTCCCTCCTCACATCCCATCCTCTGCACTGCAAACTGTCAGCCAGCACAACTCGTCCAACCTTAAAAATAAGGTCAAGGAAAGGGTGACAAATCACTTGTAGGGACACAGGCTTCAGAAGACATGAATTATTTTTTTAAGTTGAGTACTATCATCTGATTTATGAGGCCCTACAGAGGATTGGCCTAAGCTCCAATTAGGCAGAGGGAAAGTGTTTAGAGAAGGAAAACAACAACAGCAACCAACCAAGTGTGCTCCTCAGTATTCCCTACAGAAACATGTGAAACAAAGATAAAGAGTAGCTGCAAAATCACGAGGAGGAAAGTGGTGCAGCACTCTGTCTTTAAAGGAGAAAGGAGAATTTTTCAAAGAGGCATAAAAAAATGTGTTTATGAGACTGCTAATGGCAAACAGTGTTTGCGTTGTTTCGTGGAAGAACATTGTGAAAACAGATTATCTGCATGAAAGCAGCAGCTACGTCCAACAGCTAAACTCACTAAAACCCAAGGTAATAGACTACATAAATTCAGGTCATGCATATTATCACTTTCCAAACAAACCCAAGCCATTTTTCACAAGATTTTAACAGTCTGAGAGGATATGAGATGAAATTTTATTAATTCTCTAATTCTCTTGGTGGTTTTGTTCTCTCTGTAACTAGATGTCCTTTCTGCACAGCAACATCTAGATATGTTCCCTCTTGGGAGATGAAATCTTCCTTAGACTTTTCTACCATCTCTGGCATGAGATGTGCAGCTTCTCAAAGGAAAATCATGACACTGTTTGGAAGGAAATCCAATTTTTAAAAAAGATGTTAACTTTTAAAATCCCTTAGGGTGCTTTACAGTTGAAAAATACCATGAATGAGCTTGGCTGTGCAATTTCAGGTCTATGGGGTGCTTCTGGGGGAGGAGACAATACAAGCTTCTGCCAAGTCAGTGTGAGTCTCTTTATTTCATATAAGGTGTACAGTAAAGGTAAAAAGTGAAATGAAAATCAGGCCTATTAAAAATTGGTATGCTGACTTGCCCTGGGTGGAGAAGAGTAACTCCACTGCAGCAGCTGAGCCACTTGAATAGCCTGTTTATGGATGCTGGGGGAAATTTAACCTGATTTTCTAATTTTTTAAAATCACAGTTTATCACTGCTAATTTTTTTCTTAATTCAAGGATAGTTTGTTCCTCTGCTGTCAGCAAGCATTGGTAGCACCCTAAGAGTGCAAGGCTCCACGTACCTCTGTTAGCTTATATAGCAGAGGTCTGCAGAGAGGCTGGGGGTGCTCCACACCGACTAATCAGGGTCACTGCAGTGTGATAACGATTTCAATAGCAGGAGCAGAGAGGAAGGCAGTTTGCCTTTTACAGAAACTTGTAGGTAGGCAGTAACTTGCAAAACTATACTTCGAAAGCACACATTCAAGGGTGCAAAGCCACAAGCTTAAGAAAGTGTTAAGGTTGCCTGTGTTCCATTAATATTGTTCCCTTGTCCTTATGCACTGTTATTATTATGCCCTCACATAATAGTATGTTATTATTATGCATTCACTCCTAGAGGAGAAACTAACCTCTGGCAGATTTACAATGAAAACCAGATGCATCCCTTCTATGGCATCTGCTAATACATTATGTGTTTCAGACTTTCATTTAAATCTAAAAAGAATATTTTCCTTCAGGGAAAATCTCACCTAATTGGCTACTCCCCTCCATTTGCAGCAGTAAGGCAAGTGTGAGTTCTGAAAAATCCATTTAGCCTAAGTATATAATGCTTTCTCCCCCACACAAAGGGCTGAGAGCTCTCAGTATCCCATCTCAGTTCCCTTAGATCCTATTGACCCCAGGACTGCGGAGAGGATGTGGAATGAGTCTTGTTTCCCTTCTCTTTTTGGGGGGGAAACTCTTGGCTGTTTCCTGAGGGGACTGGCAGGAGGGATGGAAGAGATCCCTTAACCTGCCCTTTCCTCCCTGTGTATATTCACTCACACACTCTGAAAGACAAATACGAGACCCAAGAGCTGAGGAGGCAGTGCAGCGGAAGAAATATTTCTGTAAATAGGTGAGTATTGGGAAGAGGGAAACTATGAACTGCAGAAGGGACAAGACACAGCTTGGGACAAGTTTCACCAGGGCTGAAGAAATGGGAGGAGCAAGGAGGTAGAAGTGGTGGAGAGAAGCCAGCACTGGCAGGGATGAGGTCTAGCCAGGGGCACAGCTCACTTGTTAACTCACATTAAAACAAGTCTGAAAGCAAAGAGAGAAACATCAACTCAAACCAACACTGAAATGAGGAATTTATTGCTGAAGATACCACAGGCAGTAGCAGTTCTTCCTGGAAGCTCGAAATAATTGTCCTGCCTTGGGTCTGATATTCTGTCAGTGTATGGTGCAGTTAGATATTTCCCATAATAAAAAGCTTCCGTTGAAGCTGCCAGTGTATGCTTCGATGGCCACAATAAACACTAAAATACAATAAATAATTTTAAGTTCAGATTACGTCAGGAATTTGCTATGTTGTTCTCATATTTACAGTAGGAAAGAGGAAAGGTGTCTTCTTTCATACTTCATTCCATCATTCTTAGATCTAGCCTTTTTTCCTCTTTGCTGTTGTAGTGCTTTTTAAGTCAACAGTTTTTGAGCCTGCAGATGAAACCATAATGGCCTATCATATTTAAAAGTAAAACTTAACGTCTGTGTTTGCTCCTTCATGCATCAAACACTTACAATGATCCACCTGGTGATTTCCTCTGGCAACAAGTGAAAATCAATCATTTTTTATCAACTATTTACATCTGTGCAAAACATCACTATAAATGAGTCAGGCCAAAGTGACATAATAAAAACCAAGAGGATTAAAACAACAGTCTTTCTTCAGATGAGCTAATGTAAGCTGCACAATAGGAACCCAAGCTACTCCTCTGACGCTAATCACCTTTTATTAAGGCAACTTAAGAATTCAAGTAATACGTGCATGTGTTTAGAACACTGCTGTCTGTATATAATAAGTCACAACTATGTCTCAATTATACTGATTCTTTGCAGAAAATAACTGAAAACAAATATATGCAATGTTAATCAAGAACACAAAATGAGAGAGTATTTCCTCCCACAAACAAGCACATTTCTGTGTCAGAGTGGACTGACATATATGAACTACTCAAGTCAGAATGGTGCTGAACAGGAACAATTCTTCCTGTTTTCAGGACCACACAAAAATCTGTAAGCAGCTCTGGAATCACTTTTTTTGCACAAATGCTTCTAGGGGAGGAGTGATGTGCATTGTCAAAATGTCCAAGAGGTCACCCTTATAGAGGTCCAGGACATTCTGGGTTTCCTCTTGATCGTTATGCTTGATCATGTTTTTGTTGTCATGATTTGCTGAGCTGCAGGACTCTTCACTCTCCTTGCCATGGCCAATCATTACCACAGCACTGCAACTGCTTCTGCGCCGAGATAATCTGTGGGTGAGGAATGCGTTCTGGTTCTTATCAGCAAATACTTTTGTCTTCCTATTAGTCCTCTTACTTTCGTAGTTCCTGAGCTCCATGAGCCTCTCATTGAAATACTCTTGCAATGGCTTGTCGTGGAAGCCACTGCAGCTTGTTGAGTGGCCTTTCAGGTAACCTCTTGAAGAGCCCCCCAAGCAATGGCCTAATGAAGCTCTGTTTGGAAAATTATTCCACTGTGATGAGGAGCTCTTCCCTCTTTCCAAATCCTGGAAAAGTCGGTTGAAGGCTGGAGCTTCCACAAAATTTCTTGATAACTATTTAAAATGAGGGGGGGAGAGAGAAGCAGGATTGGGGACAGAAGGGAGAAGGAAATCTGAATTAAAATATGCTGTCTTAAGTAGCAAAAGAATCTTAAGAATATGACTCCATACAGTAAACAGCTGTTGAGGAAAGGTTTAGGTTCTTAGCCCTGAAGACCTAGAACTTTGGTTCTAACCCCTCTCTGAAGCAGAACTCTGTTGGGCTGAGGTTAAGCAACGCTGAGCATTTTTTCCTCCAACTGACTCTGAGGTACTGCTACAATTTTGCATAGCCTCTCAGAAAATCTAATTTTCTGAAAGAATCTCACACCTGTCTGTATTAACAGAACTTCAAGTTTTTCCTTTTCAGATCTCATTAGCCTGTAGCTGCTGTTTCCCATGGTAAAACCAGATCCTACTTGTAAAAGATTTTTGCCTTTTTCCCCCTTTCCTTATTCCTATGTAATTCTGCTCTCAACTGCAGCATATTATTGCAAGAATTACAATTTTCACATACAACATATTTCTACATCTTAAAACTATGAAGTTTCATGGATGTGCATGGAGTTTTCTCCTCCTTTCTCATCTAGGATGCTTATCTCCATTCTAACTAGCCAAATTAATACTTGAGTTACTTGAAAAGTCAAAGAAAGGCCTGATCCAGCCCCCATTGAGATCAGTGCCTGTCTTTAGGTTGATTTCAGGGGAACGTCCATGCTGCGAGTCCTTTTATTAACTGCGAGAGAAACCGCTGCTAGGAATTCGCCATGTAAAAGATTGCCTTTCCATGTCCACAGTTTTCAAAGTTGTTTTTTTCCCCCTGGGTTTTCAAAGCTACTGCTCTGCCATTTCCACCTTTCTCACAGCTATTCCAAGACACCCCAGCCTGTCTCAAGCTAGCAGGAGGAACAGCTGGTTTCTGTACACCAACTTAGACTGAACGGTGTTGTTTTTCTCTGAAACACTTCAGCAGTTCAGTGTGAAGGAAGAAATGCTTTATATTATATTACTGTTTCAAATCAATAAAAAGAAAGACTGCACTGTATGTAGATGACAGCCACAGCGGGATCATGGAACATTTTGCAATCATTTATTATGCCTGACAATGCCTTTGGTATAAAAAAAAGCCATCATTCATGCAGTTTTTGACAATTGCTAATTAAGTGTAGATACTTGCTAAGGGTCCAGCCACAAATCTGGTTTCAGAGCCCAGCAATGTCTCAGTAGGGCACTCCATCATCAACGTCTGGCATGTTGCCTACTGGTAATGAATGAAAAACATTGAGCGCAAACAAGAAATAGCGGGGTGGACATGCCATGTAAACTGAAAAGTAATCAAGTTTTTGATCTCTCGCTATTCCATCACACTTCATTCTGGAAGGGACCCAGCAAATCTAATGACCCTGCCTAGAGTGGCTGTACTTTTGGAGTAAGTTAGGTAATTGAAGAACACTAAAGTATGACTAAAAGTAGTCTCTCCTTCCTACTTCAAGCCTTTAAAATGGTTTAAAAATTAATAAACAATAATGTGGCAGAATAAAAGTCTTTCAAGTTAAGCGTTTCTATATCAAAACATAGCCCCAAACTTACTATTGTATCAAACATCAGCTTACCAGGAAGTAGGGGAATTATTACTCTAACAGAAGAATGAGCAGTAGTTATCTTACATTGCAAAAAGAGTTTTTGCATACAAACCTTAATGTCCTGGAAACCTGGATATTCTGGGATGATGGGCAAGGTGCACATGCTAATACTGTTTGACCGCCTTCGTTTCATCATCCTACGAGAGCAACCACAGTTCCTGGAGAGATGGGCTTGGCCCGGCTCTGATGGATTTTCAGTGAAATGAAGCAGTTTACGGTCTTTTATATAGCAAGTTCTCAGGCAGAGCGTTGAGGCTGGCCCCTCCATTTCAGCACAATTCAGAAGAGTTTGGAAGCAACATGTATTCCAGACTAATTCTCTCTTCTAGTTTTCCTCTAATGCATAATCTCGTACTTGTGAGCCCCTTGGCAATCTGTAAGCTTGAGTGCCAGCAGACACAGCAGACAGTCTAACAGCAGCACAGCTCTTGCTAAACTGGATTCTGAGAGATCATAAGCAGGTGATGCCTTCACTGAGGTGATGTCTCACCTTCACTGGAACCCTCAAGCCATTAGTGCTGCTTTTATCCTCTGAAAGTTCTTCACAGGAGGTCGGTAAATCCAAACCATGAACGCAAAGGGCTCACATGAGGGGGGAATTTACAGGAATTACAAAGTCTCATACCGTCATCTCAGATAGCCTAATGTGACTGCTGACGTGGCAGCAATTAGAGAAGATCAACAGCCTGCATGCAGGAGGTGTCACCTGGCTTACATCGGAGCAGGCAGATCACCACCCTTCTGACCAGGGGTGCCTGATGGCAAAACATTAAGGGCTTTTGCTCGGCAAGGCAAAAGGTGAGTAAATCAACACAACTAACCAGCAGGGCAAGACAAACAGTGTAGAAAGCTGCCATAAGAAATCCTTTCCAAGAAAAATCCTATGCCACTAGGCTTCCTCAGTGGGGCTGGAGATGGGCTACAGCCCTGGAGATCTGAGGAGATCCAGACTGCCTTGTGATTTGTGTAGCCATGTCTGCAGAGGGGTGCACTGCCTCCAAACAACCCGGCGCCACTGCAGATTTGGCAAGAGGCCGTGGTAAAAGCAAGACTCCTTTCAGCCAGTGTTCCCAGTGAGAAGCAATAGCTGCCTTGAACAGCCTGCAACCTAAATTTTATAGGTGAAGGGCAGTCAGGGAAACAGATCCACGGTTTTGATTTGAAGATACGTTAGTGAGATCATCTGCTAGAAACAGATGAACATATGCAGTTGCAATAGCTGGCATGTCATGAACTCTGGCAGCACGGGGTTCCTTATTGTCTACAGTGATAGCAGACATCTCCCACCACTTGGAGGGCAGCACATCCATCCACTGCTCTGCTGTGGCCAGTTTGCGTGCAGAGCATCGGCACTGAGGGATGAACTTGCCTCTTCTCCATCACATGCTGTGGAGGAATTACTGTGCTCACTGGTGCTTGTGGAACGTAGACAGAGACAGAGGGGATTTACAATCCACTCAACCTCCAGGGCTTCTGCCTTATTCAAGGTAACCATAAATATCTGCATACTCTGCATACGTGCCTGCAAATACATGTGGATGTCCTGGAGAGCTAGAAATCCATATCCATCGAGGGTATCCATAAATATTTGCATGCATGTATTCAGAGCACTGACTGTGAGCTGTAAAGAGCTTTGGATCTTATCCATGAGACCATCAGCTGGATTCAGGTTCGTGCTTTAGACTATCTGGCAGATGGCAGCTTGGCAGGCTCAGGGCAGAACCCTCAGTAGCAACACCCACCTGGCTGCTGGACAAAAGCAGGTCAGGCATAAGTAAAGAACTCACGTAAACAGTTACGTCCAGCCCTTCGCTATCCAAATGTAAAGGTGCCAAACCATTTTTTACCAGCTCCGGCATTTTTTACTTGAGGGTGAAACAATTCCCTGGCAGATAGCAAAGCTCTCAGCATGAGTGACCATTCCAGCTACACCCACAGCAGTGCCTCACGGATCAGGGTCTGTGTCCACAGCTCCATATGAGCCCACACAAATTCAGATGTGAGACGATTTGCATGCAGAGATGTCACAATGCTCACAAAGTAATATAACTATGAGTCATCCCTGATGCAGCCCTGATTATTTGCATTGTTGTTGTGGTATCTAAATACATAAGTACAATGTGGCCTTGCTAGTAGTACCTGAGCAAAATTACAAAGCATTAGCAAGGCTTCTCAGCACCAAATTTCCCCCTAAAGGCTTCTGTGGTCCAATTTGGAAAAAAAAAAATTAAAAATTACTACTTCTCCTTCCCAGATTTTTCAGATATTCTCTGAGCCAGAATTGTCTCTGGGATATGTTCCAGGCAAACCTGGATCACAAGTCACCGTGGACAGGCGGGAGGTGGGTTTTGTCGTAAGTCTTCAGGCCAAGCCACTACATCCAGGTCTAAATGGCTTCAGCCACGCAGAGACAAGTAGCGTGCAGCGTGAGCGGTGGCAGAATATGCCTCACTTTGTAAAGAGAAGGGGGAGAAAAAAATGCTGCAGCAGCAGGAGTCAAACTAATTTCACCAGTGACAGAGAGCTTTGTTATTTCACAGGGCAAGGTATTCACGGTACTGCCCACAGCTGTCATCTGATTCAGAGAAATAAGAACTGTGCAGAAGAGCTGCCACTGGCACCGTTGCTTTAGGAGATGTGACCTATTGTAAGCGTAGAGGCTTTGCAGGGGACCTGCAGATTGTCAACACGGTAAAGAGTTCCCTCTTTCCATTTAAACCTGCAGCCTGAAAACCTCTCATTACCAAAATGCATTCCCTCTTCTCCTCTGAAAGCATTTGCCTGGTTCAAGTGAGACACCAACAGCTTTTAATCTGTAATTGCTCATTGTGCTTAATGAATATGCAAGTGCTACATACAATGTGTGGCTTGCATGGAGCTTTAAATAAAGTCCCACGTTTCTGTTTTAATGGGAGGTTCTGATTCTACTCCTGCAGTCTAAAATCGGAGCTTACAGATTCCATTCTTTTATAATCCTGCATTCCTTCTTGTACCGTGTCATTACAGAATCCAGTGGGGCCAAGGTAATTCTCTCTTCAGCAAAGCTCTCTATCCTGTTTAACATGAAACTTTACATTATCATTTGTTTCTCTGATGAAAAGAAATGTGACTTTCAGCAGCGTGTAGCCTTCATTAGTTACCTTCTTTATATCCCAACCTTTACACTTTTTTAAAAGTGTTTTTTTTTAATATGGAAGGTCACATTATTATACCATTCCTCACATCAGATAAGCCAGCATTGCATTGCCAGTTTGCAGGAACACGTTGTGGCCACGAATCTCAGTTCTTCAGCCTTAGGGATAAATGTCTCAAAAGAGATATTATGCAAGGAACTATTTAAGTTTCTATAAGCCCTACAATTGCTAACCACTCGCATTTTCTTTGCTATCTTTTCAACAGACAAGAACTGGCCTATTTTTACATTTGACCTTCAAGTAAAGCAAATGATTGATAACATTCCCAATTAAACATATGCAAAACAGTAATGTTTCATTTTTCAAAGTACCACTGAATGACATAGATGCTAATAAAAGTCCAAATCCGAAACCAAGTAATAAATACATGGTGTCACGCTCTTTATATAAATTATCAAATTCTTTGCAGAAAAAAAGAAAAGCTATGCTCACTTAATGATTATTTCATCGTGTACATAATGTGATTAATCATAGACTGGTTTGGGTTGGAAGGGAACTTAAAGATCGTCTACTTCCAACCCCTCAGCTAAAGCAGGTTCACCTAGGGCGGTTTGCCCAGGATCACATCCAGGTGGGTGTTTAAAGTCTCCAGAGAAGGAGACTCCACAGCCTGTCTGGGCAGTCTTTTCCAGGGCTCTGTCACCCTCAAAGTAATTTTTTTTTTTGGTCAGAGGAGGCATTTGGGCTGGTCAAATGCGGCTTGCCTTCTCTTAATGGACAGAGTCCTAAATCTGCTGCTCACTCTGGGCTCCTCTGGGTTCTAGTTCCATCACCCCATAGTCACTGCAGTCATGTTGTCATCAGTGACCACATTTGCCACTAAGTTGAGACTAATTTTCACTTGTATTTACTTGTACTGTGTTGTTACTAATATTTTGGTACCACTGCCATGCCCACCATGCGTCACCCATGGTTTGTCTCTGCACAGCACGGCTGTTGCCATGCTCTTCAACCTGCCATTGCCAACACGGGCTGCTTCGTCTGAAAAAAAAACAAACCCAAACATAGGAGCTGAATGCATTTTGTGATGGTTTAATTTATTTTTAGAGCTAACTACAATCAAGGGGCTTTTCCTGTTTTTTTATTTTTAAATGAAACCAGAGGTTTCCAGCTAATGCCTTCATGCCAGGAGCTGCACCTTCAAAAGCTGCTGCAGCCTTCGTCAAAATCCAGAAAAATGCTCTTGTGTAAGACTGCAAGGATAAGCAAACTCACAGAGAGAGCAAAATGAGTTGCACAGCAAATCCCTCCTTCCTTGCTGTTAAAGGGGTGTCACCGCTGCTGGCATTAACACGCCAGGGTCTGCCCAAGGACAGCAACCGTCCTGCTGCCACAGCCCACAGCTCAGCAGAACCTCTCTGAGCGGCCACGTAAGCTAGTGGTTAGTGCCTACAGAAGAGGCTGGTGCTCCCCTACAGCCACCAGTCTTGCACCAAGAGCACTCCAGTATTACGTGATGCAAAGCCTTTAAATTACAAAGAGTTTTTGTTAAATTGTGAAAAAATGCTGGTTTGTTAACACTCAAGAACAGAGACAGGGAAGGTAGTCCCAAATCCTCAGCAAGCCAGAGCCAAGTGGGACTGCAAGGGAGCTAAGCAGTGCTGAAGCTCCCTCGGTGCCTGAAGCAACACCAAGAGGTGGGAAAGATGAGAGGTGAGCACACCAGCTCCATTGCCTGCTGACCAGGGAAGTGAACAGGCTTGACTACTAACTATGGGAGCAAAGTATGTCATGAAAAGAGAAGCAATGAGCTGTTCCTTGCCTAGAGATGAGTGTTCGGGAGTGGGAGCAGAAGTAGAATTGCGAAAGGTTGAGTCAAAATTTTTGGCTTCTGAGGTTATTCAGTTCCTCATTTAGAAAAGGCTTTGGTCTAGCAGCCTGGTCTAGAAGCCTGGGCTGTACCACTGCCTCTGCATCCAGACTTCCCCCAAAGCTGGGTGGTGTGACTTTGTGTCTATTGCAAGTATTTCCCCTCCAAAAAAGCAGAGTGTGCGTGGGTGTGAATCTGTGCACTGTCTTCCTTGGCAATCAAAACCCTGATCTCACTCACACGCTTTTGACCTCTGACCAAGTTTCATGCATCTCTTTTCCTTTCTTAGATGGCTAATGCTCTTAAAGGAAGAAACAGATGGCACCCATGTGCAGATGTCAAAGGCTTGCCTCACATGACATGTTTACTATTGGATTTTCACTAGAGACTCCCGGCCCAGATAGCGAGATTTCTTTCATAATCACCAGCTTTAAACCTGAAGAAAACATCCACTGACTAGCTTGAGCCACTATTACATTTATATCTCCCAGTGCTTCTGATTCTCCTTTAAATTGACTGTAGATTGGAATACAGGAAAGGGATTAGGGTTCAGGAAGTTGAGTATT
The DNA here is from genome assembly GCA_033124195.1 of Coracias cyanogaster. NCBI lineage: Eukaryota > Metazoa > Chordata > Aves > Coraciiformes > Coraciidae > Coracias > Coracias cyanogaster. Next base: position 34,426 of record JAVSBS010024818.1, on the reverse strand, counting down.
AGAAGTGGATGTTAAATGTGAGATGGAAAAAGAATTAAAAATGTAACTCCTGCACTCCTAGGAGGGAAAGAACAATCTAAGAGTGGAGCTACGAGAGAAGAAGACCCACAGTTCTCAGTAGATGTGAAGTTAAAGGGGGAGCAATGCTATGGGTGTTTGTGATGAATCCTCTGATCTACACTCTGCTATCCTTCGGCACAGCCTTTCCCACGTGAGCATCTCAAGTGGAGCAGACAGGTGTGACCCTTTGTGTCATGAAATAAAGCAGCTGCGAAGCCGTGAGGTTTGCCACTGCGCTCCCCAGAACAAGGCTCTTGGGGCTTTTCTTTCTTTGTCTCTTTTCCTGTTTTTGAGTACAGGTTTCTGAGCTTCCTGGCTGGGTGATTGAAAGCCCAGGGAAAGCGCTGATCCTTGTGGGCCAGCAGTGTTCAGCATGTCTCTGCTTGCAGCTAGTCTGTGCTAAAAATGAGTTCACCCGAACCTCTTGACCCTGGTGGCAGTTTTGTAGCACATTTACGACATCACACATCTTCAAGAAAAGCGCTCTAAAAGGTATAAAACCAGCCTCCTCCATCTATGAGGGATTAATTCTGGAAACTAAAGGTGGACACTTAATGACAGCGCTGACACCACCAGGTGTTTTAGACGCATTAAGCTAATGTGCTTATTCCACAAGCCTCATCTACCCACTGTCATCCCACGGCAACGTCTAAAGCACAAGGAGGCTTTAGCAAATCTACAGATGAGTAAAATCCAGGGTAGAGGGAAAATAGAGCAAAGGTCATATTAAAAGTCATAAACAAGGTGAATGCTTGTGACAAGGTGTCACAGATACATATCTGGTCCAGTATGCTCCACCAGATACATTCACTTTGTCTATGTTCAGTACCTGAACTGTGTTGAGCTACAACCTGTGCACAGACTGACCACGCTGAAGCACAGTGTCAGTAAGGAACCCTCCCACACTCATTTGGGTACCTCAAGAGGCTCAGGACTACCATATTTCTGTCCTTCTGCCCTCATCAGGTGTTGCTTCTTGGGGACAAACTGAGCTGCAAAAGCATGAAAGCAAGGAAGAGTCGACAGGTTCACCAGCTGCACCAAGTGCGGTCAGCAATACAGAGCCAAAGGAGGGGGAAGGTACACCTCCTGGGATCCCTGCATCTTCAGCGCTGGTTTCTCCTCTTTTGGGGAAGTATGTAATAAGTCCCAAAACACAGGTGATTTCTTGTCTCACCTGCTCACAGATGTTCTGATTTCCTGTCTGGTTTTTCTCTCAGTGGGATTTATTTGACTTTTCCTGATGTTTGCGTGCTAAGCTTGGTAACAAGTCTAGATATGAGCCTTCCTTCCTCCCATCAGCTCTGCTCCCATCGACTTCTTGTCCATCTTCCCTCCACACTCTTCCCCCTATATCCTCTCTCCTCACACAGAGACAAGCAAACTGGCCTCCCCACCTTGTTTTCTGCTGCTCTCACAACCACTCTGTCTAGTATATCTTTGCCACAGTTGGCCAAAGCACCTGTAGAAATGGTGGCAAACGAAGAAGTTGACAGTACATGAGCTCAGCTTTAACTCTCCACCGCAGCATGGCTGGCTGTGGAAATTGCTTGCGTAAAGTAGAAGGCAAAGAGAGATTAAGTATTGACGCAGAAGTCACATCAGTGATAACAGGTCGACATTCTAACAAGTGATGCCCTTTGCCTCCACGCAGCAAGTGTCTGGTGTTCTGATCATCTGCACTTACTGGAAACAGCTTTGTTTGCAACTCTCTCTCTCCTCAGATAGAAGCCAATACAGGGCAATCTCCACTATCAGGGCAGTGTTTGCAAGTCAATGAAAAGCCCATCCATGATGTCAACTTTTGTTAGTGCTACCAAAAATATCACAGGTAGAGAGAGAATGAGACTCAAGAGTATGAAGAGAAAGCCCAGGGTGCTTTCCCTAGTACTGCTCCCTTGATGGCCAGAAAAAATGCCATTGCTGGGAAAACTTGCTGTGACTGCTTCCTGCTGGAGAAGGAAGGTATGGAGGGATATGGCTGCTTTCTCTGTTAGTGGCAGCTTTGGAGAAGACTCTCAGGACTGTTACCTCTCTTGATTTCCCAGGAGACCCTAAGCCCTCCAGATAATTTTCCATGGAAAGTGGAAGATCTTCTGTGCTAAATCATCTGGGAAAGAAGGAGCCAGTTGAAGCCTGTGAGACTGTATGAATAATACTTGAATACCAGCAAAATCCTCCAGGAACACCCTGTCTGGGTGTACTGCTTTCCTTCCAGCTGTCCCCTGCGCTGCTAAGTCACCTTGCCTTGTCTCTTGCGACCTCAGCTGGCACTGTGGGGTCCTTCTACCAGCTACAAGCCTTGAAATGGGGCACATGGGAAGGTGGTGTTTCCTACTTCAAGCAGGAAGAGGAGATATATCCCCTTCCCTTCAATTCACAGGCAACTTCTGTGGACCCTGCACTGCCCAGGTCAGCCAGAGGTGAAGCTCTGCCTGCAACACACAGGGCTAAAAGTGCTTTCACCCATCATCTCAGAACAGCCAGCACTGAGCAAGCTGACAAGCAGTGCCCTGAGCAGCCCTGTGCAGGCACACGGGGATGTAGCACCTCACTTGGTGTTTCCATGTGTGGGGAAATTGGTCCAGACCCAACAGAGCAGGAGAGGCAGCCCTGCCTCAGGTTCAACCAGGAGCAAGGCTGAGTATGTACTCCCAGTGGGCAGACGTACACACTGAATGTATACATATATGCATATAAAAATGGATAAATGGCTGGCCATACGGTCTCTCTGGCAGTGGCTGGGACTCCCCTTGTCCCTCCAACAGCCAGCTTCTCCCCTGGGCTCACCCTTACTGACTCAGACACAGCCCTGGCTCAAATGCGACTTCACTCACTTGCCAGCTTGATCTGGCGCTCACTTGCCCACTCACATTCACCCCAGCTCCTGTGACCCCCAGTCCCACTCCAGTTGCTGGCACTTAAATCCACTCACTCTGGTCTCCTCTGTTGTGGCCACCACAGGCACACAGGGCCTCCAACCAGCGCTGACTGGGCACAGGGCACAGCCAGCTTACCAACAAGAAAACTGTTTAGATGAGACCAGCCCTTTTTAACCCATTATCCCTCTATTTTCCCACACTTGATCCTCCTCAAACAGACCTACAGCCTCTTCATTTCCCTGCTTTTGGTTCCTCCCCTCGACATCCCATAAAGTAACTCCCTTCAGTACAAAGGGTGCTCTGACATTGAGTCATCCCAAGGGATTTCCCACCTGGACAATGCAGCTGATGACTCCCCTAGAGCAGACCTGATGGGGCCCAGGACAAGGTGTCCCTTCTGCTGAGCCCTTACTTGGCTTCCCCACTTTCCATTCTGCTCCTGTGCTCCTCTGGGCTGGTGGAAATGGACCTTTGAAGTGCTGGTGGCTCCCGAAAGGGTCAGGAGCAGGGTATGATGTGTATGCTAGAGAAGAAGTCTTGTGAGGAACGGCTGGGGTACCTGGGGTAGTTCAGCCTGCAGAAAAGGAGGCTCAGGGGAGACCTTCTTGCTCTCTACAACTGCCTGAAAAGATGTTGTGGCAAGATGGGGGATGATCTCTTCTCCCAAGGAACAAGTGAGATAGGGTGAGAAGAAACGGCCTCAAATTGTGCCAGGGGAGGATTTGGCTGGACATTAGGAAAAATTTCTTCCCTGAAAGGTTTATTGAGGCCTGGCCCAGGCTGCCCAGGGCAGTGGTGGAGTCCCCATCCTGGAGGGGTTTCCAAGCTGTGTAGATGTGGAGCTGAGGGACATCGGTTAGTGGTGGTCTTGGCAGCGCTGGGGGAACGCTGGGACTCAACGCTCTTAAAGGTCGTTTCCAACCAAAGCGATGTTGTGGCTCCACACCCCCACCCCACCCCCCCAGCCCTCCTTGTCCCTCTGCTCCTTCTCGGGCACGCAATAAAAAAAAATCACCCCCCCACCTCAACGTCTGATTCCAGCCCCAACAGCTCCGGAACGGGGCGCAGCGGCCCTGGGCCCAGAACCACCGGCTCCAGAACAACGGGACCCAGAACCACGGGACCCAGAACCACGGGACCCAGAACCACGGGACCCAGAACCACCGGCCCCAGAACCACCGGGCCCGCCCCGTCGCGCGGAGCCGCCCGCGCGCTGCCTGACCGCGGCGCTGGGGCGCCCCCTGGCGGCCGCGCCGGGTCCGAGTCGGCTCCGAGTCGGTTCTGGGCTCAGCGGGAGAACCACCGAGTGGTGCGGGTTGGAAGGGACCTCTGGAGATCATCTCGTCCGAGCCCCCTGCCAGAGCAGGGTCACCTAGAGCAGGGTGCCCAGGACCGCGTCCAGGCGGGTTTGGAATCTCTCCAGAGAAGGAGACTCCACAACCTCTCTGGGCAGCCTGGGCTGGGCTCTGGCACCCTCACAGCGATGAACCAGTTCATGTTGAGGTGGAACTTCCTGTGTTCCAGTTTGCGCCCCTTGTTTCTTGTCCTGTTGCTGGGCACCACTGGAAAGAGTCTGGCCCCATCCTCTTGACACTCACCCTTTAGATATTGATAAGCATTGAGAAGATCCCCTCACAGCCTTCTCTAATCCAGGCTAAACAGCCCCACCTCTCACAGCCTTTCCTCATTAGAGAGATGATTATTAAAGCTTTGTAGCCTGTGCTGGACTCTCTCCAGTAGTCTCCTGTCTCTCTTGAACCGGGGAGCCCAGAACTGGATGCAATACTCCAGAGGTGGCCTCACCAGGGCAGAGTAAAGGGTGAGGAGAACCTCCCTCCACCTCTTGGCCTTCTTGGCCACTTGGGCATGTTGCTGGCTCATAGTTAACTTATTGTCTGCTTGTTTTTGTGAGGGTGAGAGTTAACCCATCCTGGTGCAGAGCAGGAGGTGTCTCAGGAAGGTGATGATGGTATATTAAAAAATAATGATCTTTTCTCCTTTTTTCCCGTTGATGATCAGTCAGTGTCACCCTGCTGCCATGATCCTGGCGGAGATTTGAGCACTATTCCGCTACGACTGAGTTTTCCAAGAAGATAACCATAAAAGATGGCCCTATGGCTGGTCCAACCTTCCATCCTGCAGCAGGACAAGGAGGGCATTTGCCAAAATCCCTCCCTGGCTCCAGCTGTAATTTTAGGTACTCTTTAAGCCTCTGAAAATCCCAGCACTAATGTAACGGTGCAGACTGTGTCTCTGGCTTCTGTCAGTTCAAATAGGCACCTAAGACAGGTCCCCAAAATGCAAATCTATTAATGGTGTTAATTTAATGAAACCTGCAGCAGATGCAAAAGCTGTCACCTGATTAAATTTGTTTTAAATTAGTGCTGCTAGCTGTAGAAATAAATGGGATGGCAGCCTTGCTGGAACACGCCTGGAAAGCACACCTAGCAAATTCAGCTGGGCAGTGCCAACCTGCCATAAATGATTTTCTGCAAGGTGTAGCCAAATGTACTTTTGTTGTAGCTCCACCTCTATCAGTACAACTACAACAGGAGTAGACTGAAACCTTAGTTTCCAGTCTTGTTGGCAAAAAATAAAACACCGCCACCAGAAATACCCACAAGCAAAAATCTTCTCTTTAAGAAGCTGTCTTTTCAAAGCAACAGTCACTTTACCAGCCCCAAGTGCCTGCCCCATCCTCATTGCCACAATTCCTGAGGACCTCACCAGCACCAGCACTGACTCACATGCTTTCTGCGAAGCCTCCTGCGTTGTTGAAGCTCTGACCAGTATCTTCCACTCCATAAGACACTGTTCCTCTTGTGCTGTGATGGGAAGCTGGAGGTCAACTAGAGTCCCGTTTGGGAGTGTCTCTAAGAGGAGCATTCCACTGAGTGCTCTCCTTCTTTCACCGTGAGTTTTCCCAGGAATAACTGAGATTCAGCACTGCCCAGCTCGAAATGAATATATTTGATGAGCTAAGAGAACTGGACAAGCAACTATAGTGTGTACGTGCATCATTTTAAATTTGAGGGTGTGATGTGACCCACCTGTTTTTAACTGTGCTTTAACTTCTTATCGACCTCTGAAGAAGGACTGTTTCATAAAAACAAGTTTTCTAGACGGCTTCTGTGTATTGCCAAATAGAAAGAATGGTCACAGCCTAGTACAGGGTGCTGTAACCTTCTTCTACAGGGCTCTGTTCACGCTCCACGTTGCCACGTGCCTGTTCTGCGAGCCTGGGGATGGCTAGCAAAATCACCACTGCTGGCTACCACAGAGGTGCACGAATGCGCCAGAACTGTGTAATGCATCCCAGTGTTAGGGAAAAAAGTGATTATAAAAAAAATAATTACATATTGTAACAAGTTAACATACTTTTCAATGGAGAACAGTGATGCTCACAATACTGTGAGCCATAATTTTCCTTTTTTCTGAGAAGCTCAGTAATAATTACTTCCTTTTCCCATCACTGCATTTTTCTTGTGATGACAAATGGCCATTTTTATAGGGTATCTGGGAGGGCTTGTGATCCATCAGCCCTCCAGAGGTGGAACCACTGCTGTACACTGTATTTATAAGCTTTGAAGGGGAAATAAAAGTAATAATTCTCAGTGTGGGTTATATCTATGCAAAATTGTGAAGGAGAAGAGTGAAGACGACAGAGCGAAGAGGGTGGGTGTGAGGACTGCACATCCTCTTGGGAGCGGGTGCTTCATTCTGCTGTAGTCCAGATGCTCATAAATCTCCCAACCTGGTGAAGCAAGACATGCCTTAAAGCAAAATGGTGCTTAAGATGAGACTGCTGCCACATAAGCAAAACTGAAGTCAGCAGGACATATCCACGCTGTGCTTTTGGAGACCTTAGTTCCCAGCTGAGCTCTTCCATAGGTAAATTACGAAATGATGGTGAAATGAATGATGCCTTTCACAGTGTAGCTACAGCTACCCTGGTCCAACAGTCTGGGTCCCACTTCAGTCATTTCATATGGGACCAAACCCAAAACAAGGCTGAATGCTGACTACTGGTCTTTTTCTTCATTTACATCACTTTGGTCACTGCTCTGGCTATCCTGATTTTATTTAGCACACCATGACTAAAGGGCTGGAACACCTCTCCTACAAGGACAGGCTGAGAGAGCTGGGGTTGTTCAGCCTGGAGAAGACTCCAAGGAGACCTCATTGCAGCCTTCCAGTATCTCAAGGGGGCCTACAAGAAAGCAGGGGAGGGACTTTTACAAAGGCCTGTAATGGTAGGACATGGGGTAATGGGTTCAAACTGGAAGAGGGGAGATTTTTATGGGAAATTAGGGGGAAATTCTTAACCCTGAGAGTGGTGAGACACTGGCACAGGTTGCCCCGGGAAGTTGTGGATGCTCCATCCCTGGAGATGTTCAAGGCCAACTTGGATGGGGCCTTGAACAACATGGTCTAGTGGGAGGGGTCCCTGCCCATGGCAGGGGGGTTGGAACTAGATGATATTTGAGGCCCCTTCCAACCCAAACCATTCTAGGATTCTATGATGCCTTTTTAGCATACAGACTGATTTCCACCTGCTTTTCCTGTCCAGTTGGAGAGCTTTGCTGGGGCACCAGTTATGTACACAAGGACAGCTGAACCTTAACAAGGCAGCCTCGAACACAAGCTACTCTTAGCAGCACTCATCTGGACAGCTTTCCTTTTCCATCCACTCTCCCCCCGACCCCGCTGGGGGTCTGGCCAGAGGTCAGTCACATTCTTGGGCATCCCTTTTTAAAAATGCTGAGCCCTGAAAAAACTCATTACTTCCAAGTTCTGTTTTTCTAGCTTGCAGCCTTCCTTCTGAAGTGGAGGGAAAAATGAAAGAAGAAGAAAAAAAGCCTGATTCAGGTTTTGGCAGCTCTCCTCTCACAGAAGAACATTCCACACTTGCACATGAAAGGGATTTTTTTAGCAAACCAGAGCAAAGAGTCAAAATAACAAACACAAACAATTACAAAAAAAAAAAAATTGCCAGACTCAGTAGTTTTTCTGACTGCTGCGAGTGGCTTAGTGAGAGGTTGGTTCATTGCCTAATCTTGAGCTCAGAAAAAGACAGTTCATCTTTAAGTTTACAGTGTTATTGGCCCAACTACAGAGGATAAGATTTCCCTTAAGTCTTTGCCCAAGGCCTAATGATGACTCCAAAAATAACAAGTCGCCTTGAGGCTGGAAATTTTGGTTCAGAGAGATTTTGTTCGTGTTCCGTAAATCATACACAAATATTCATCCGAGTGGATGGAAAATGCTTAAAAGCTACATAACGTAGTGAACGAGACCAATCCCGAGATGGAAATAATTTACTTAATTCTTTGCAGCGCTGCTGTCACTTCAAGCCATCTGTTAGCTGGAACACTGCTGATAATCTATTAAGCAGCTTGGGAGATGAAACCTTCTGAAAGCAGAGATCACAAAGAGTTCACTTATTTCTCTGCAGTAGAAAAGGAAGTGGGTGGGGAAAAGGGATGAAAGGATGAAACAGCTCGGACTCTGCCGGTTTCAGGATGAAAGCTTTGCTCTAAAAAAACGTTGGTAATTTCATACTTCCTTAATGAGAAACGGTGTCAAAGATGTGGAAGGAGCAGGAGTTGGAGGTGTTTTGTGAGCCTGATTATCTTCATTACATGGCAGTTTGTAATTTTAATCCAGGAGGTCTTCTCTAGGCCTGTGGATTTGCCAAGTAGCCTGGTCTGGATGTTGAGAATCCTGGTCTTTAATAGCAGTTAACAGAACAGTGCAAGAAAAGCAGCAGAAATTAATTTCCCATTCATTCTGGGAGTGAGTTACTCCTACAGGAAACACCAAAACTCCGCCCCTGTGATGTCAGGTACCGAGGTACTTCACATCTGTTCCAGTGTTGCCTTTGGTCCTTCAGTTCTTGAGGTTTTATGTCATTCAGTATCTCCGCAGATTAAAAGAGGGCCATCAAGCTCGTTCTCTCTACACTCCTTGCTGTCAGGTCCATCTCTGTGGCATTTGGAGTACGCAAAAAGGACATTTTTATGCTGCATGTACTGCGGATGTGAAAGAATGTCTAAACCTCGTATCCAAACCATAGAAATACTACAAACTCAGTAAATACCAAACAGGAACTAAGAAAAATTTATGTTAGGCTGTTCCTCCAGACTACAGCTTGAAAAAGAACCTGAAAGGTTTTAACTTACCTCCAAGTTAGTATATTTTTGGTAACACTGGGAGAGCTTTAGTGCTGCAATTGTTAGCATCACTTGTTCAAATATCTCAAGTTTCCACCTCATCTTATTAATGACAGGGAAAAACACTTGAAATCTATCTAATCAAGGGCTCACAAGCAGCCATATCCCACAGGCAGCTGAGAGAGGCCTGATGAAAACGGAAACCACATCCGTTAAGGCTGATACAAGTTTAACTCTGCTCCTGCCAGCCGCGCTGCATGCTGTCACGGCATTCTGCTGAAGCCCCATCAACCACCATGACGTCGCAGCGCTGAGGGATCCGGCCAGGCAGAAGAGCTCGCAGACAAGTGGGATTCCTTCAGGAAAACATGCACCGAGGGGCTGCTGCGGCCCCGTAAGGACACAACCAACCAGGGCTCTGTTGAAATTTATATTGGAAAGTAAATGAAAAGCCTCCGTGCATTTCTCACGTGGTGTCAGAACATCCCACTGAGATGGGATGTCCTGTGTTTGCCTGAGACATGAAACAGCAGGTAACACTCCCCCTTCCCTGTGCCTACCCCTGCGGTGCAGCTTTTCTCAGCCTTTTTTCCTGCTTTGCACATTTGTGTGTAAAGCGAAACAAGCTTTGCAAGGCCCAAGAGAAGCACAGCAACACAGACAGGCCACGTTTTTTATTTTAGGTACGTTACCTCTGGAAAAGCTGAAGCAATAGAACAGTACAGTAGGAACAAGCGTGTAACAGCATCCATGCCCCGGGCTCAGGCTACAATACTCAGCATGCTGGTCACTGTTTCCCTTAGGAAATGTCCTGTCTTTGAGCAATTCAAATGAGCACAGCCCATGGCAGGAACAGTCGAGGGGGAAGGGACAAGGGCTGGCCCTTTGCTGAAGTTGTTTTGTAGCGTGAAGCATGCTCGGGAGGTCGAGAGCGCTGCCTGCACTATACTGCCAGCTTTCAAAGCCATTTTAATCTGTTTTCTTATACATAGCGCATCACCTCAAGTTCTGATCAAAGTAACGCCAATTGCCTTTAATGGGAAACAGCCGTGTTAGTATTTTAGTGCCGCGTTTTAACTTTGCATTTATCGCCTACAGAAAGTTTACCAAGTCCATCGCATTTGAGGAAAGAAGCAGCTGTGACATTCCTGTATTTGCAGCCTTACTCTTGAGATCAATATCCCTACGTGTTGTTCTGCCAAGAACCAGGAGAGGGTGCTGGTAAATGTGGCGATCATTTCATTTACACGGAGAGCCACCACATTCTGAAAGATGCTGTTCCCTCTTTCTCCCCCCACCCCAATCCGAGCCCCTCAGTGACGGGCGCTGTTTTAGCTCCTGACTGAAACAGATCTGCCGCACTCATCAGCCAAGATATAATAGCTCTGATGAAAAGTATCTTCCAGTTAATTACAGTGAAGTCTGGAAAGCACTCCAAAAAACTGGAGCAATCAGAAGTCACGCTGCTGAGCGTTCGTACGGCAACACAGCAAAGTTACACAGATCTGCTGGATAAAGGGTGCCCTGCAGCTGGCTTCTAACTGTGGCTCTGCCAAAAGAGCCCTTGGACATTTGCTGCGTTGGATCTGAAACAAGAAAGACCGCCCCTGGGACAGGGAAAGGGACACCATCCTGTAAACAAGCATTCTGGTCTGTCAGAGGCAGACATCAGGCAAAACTGGGTGACTTTGTAAGACTTGCTGCTTTGGTTTAAGAGGAAAAAACAAGTATATAACAAAAGTTATATACATAACTAAAAGTTAGAAACCATTTTTAAAGGGGGAAATATTCATTTTCAGCTTTGAATCACCGTCAGAGAATGATTTGGGACCTCCCTCTGCATCACAGACCTAACGAGTTTTTAACCCGGATGCAAGTGCTACCCTCCTAAAATCAATCTGAGTCTTTAGTAAAGTACAAGCATGTTCCAAACTGTTCTCCACAGCAGAATATTCAAATCCTTTTTACTCTCCCTCTCCCTATGGTGTTTCAAACCCTCCTTCTCCACACCAACAGGTCAGCAACTCTAAGCACAGAATCATAAAGCGGTTTGGGTTGGAAGGGACCTCAAGGATCACCTAGTTCTGACCCCCCTGCCACGGGCAGGGACACCTCCCACTACACCAGGTTGCTCAGAGCCCCATCCAACTTGGCCTTGAACATCTCCAGGGATGGAGCATCCACAACTTCCCGGGGCAACCTGTGCCAGTGTCTCACCACCCTCAGGGTTAAGAATTTCCCCCTAATTTCCCATAAAAATCTCCCCTCTTCCAGTTTGAACCCATTACCCCACGTCCTATCACTACAGGCCTTTGTAAAAAGTTGCCCCCAGCCTTCTTGTAGGCCCCCTTCAGATACTGGTAAGGTAGAAGAAATGCAATGGGAACAAAGAACCGGGAGATAAAGAAGGTACAAGAAGCACCTTCTGCTGTTCTTTCTGCAATTTGTTCAGGCAACAAGCTCACTCGGAAGGGAAACCCATGATGTCACTCCATCTTCTGAGAGAAAAACATGCTATGACAGAATGTAAGCAGCTGTGTTAACAGGGGCTGGGAGCAGAAAACGGGATAACTACAGAACATGAAGTGATCTCATCCCCAACTGTGTCCAAAACATAAACCACTGTCAGCACACGGATTTGGTGTATTTGTAGCATGTTTTAATTTTTAGCTGAGAAACACACAACAGGGTAGAGTTTAAGGCATGCAATCAGGCATGAAACTTCTCTTGCTTGCTTTTTGTGCTCATACCTTCAGTGTAAGTTCTATGGAAAGGAGTAGGTTCTATCTTTAATCTCTACGTAAAGCAACTCTGAGTACCCACTGACAGCCCGAGGTTCAGTGCAATGTTTACTGTTGTTCTTGGAATGCAGGATTTACTCTGTTGTTCTTCTGTCTGTGCAATTTGTTCTATGCCACACAGAGAAAATGTCATATATTTCACAAAGCAAGTTTGATCAGTGATAGTATGGACAGAAGCAAAATCATCTTTTCCACATCTTGCACGGTTTTACTACAATTGCTCTTTCACTGGAAAGTACAGACAATCTAATGGAAAGACCCTTTGCTTTCTGCACCTCGCAAGTCTACTTTTTAGTTTTCTTTTAGAAAACAAACCAAAACCAGACACCACAAATAAGACGGCCAGCGGAGCAATGAACATTTTACTGCTGAGGCAAAAGAGCAATTCAAAGATGAAGAATTTTGAGGATTTAGGTGTATTATCTTAGAAACATCACATGTGTATTGAAATAAACATCATAGGCACTAAGATGCTGCTAAAAATACATTTACATTTGAGTCACTTTTGGTTGGTAGTAGCGTAAAGCAGCTTTGTGTCTACTCCAATGGGGCATTTGCTCTTAACGAGCAAATAAGACAGTACCTGACAGGGAGCATATTGCCAAGGAAAATTTTATAAGCAGCTACAAACAAGTGTTTTCTCTTGTTAATGCCCTGCCATTGTTCATGCAGCTTCTGGGTTTATTTATTATTATTATTATTTTAAAACATGATAGTCAAAGACTCTTCTCCCTTACTCATGCATTTTTAAAATCAATATGATTAAAAATGAATCTACTGTGCATCCATGTGATGAATGTGGTAAGAGCTCATTCGGCATTTTTGCCATGAAGGTCCCCATCCTGCATTTTTCAATATCACTAAGACTTCTGCTGCAATGACTGGGAAGAGACAAATCCCAGCTCCTAAACGTGTTTGAGCTGCCCACTCCCAAGTGCTCCAATGGCACCAGATGTTCCACCCTCTGCTGTGGCAGGCGTTAAGAGTTCATTACTAGAGTGAATTTTCAAAAGAGGTAATCCAGAGATTACAAGTTGTCGGCAAGTCCCGAACTGGGTGGTCCCATCCTGGGCCCCATCACAACAAGAGGGTTCATGCACGTGTTTACTCCATTCCTATTTAGCCAAACACTGAAATATAACTTAAGCATGAGTTCATATACCACTGGAAGTGCCTGAAGCAAGATTACCATTTCACCATTAAATCTTTTGAGAGTATAAAAGGAAAATGAACTCAGTGCATGAGAATTACATCTTAAAACACACATACGGAGGCACTGACCTCTTCTTTGATTCTCTGAAAATGAACAGGCCAATTAGCTCTGGGGGAGGAATCAGAACTCCCCTTCCTGCTCTTCATCTAACTAGGGAAGAGCCCGTGGAAACTATTTCCTTCACACATTACCTGCAACAGTGGCTCAGAGTTAAAAGAAATCATCAAGTCTACCAAGTGAGTTTGCATCCTCAAAAAATACAATCTGGAGTTTGTTTTTAAAACGTTAATAGCAACAGTAATGGATAAAACATATCTGGCCTTTCTGAACAAAAAAAAAAGAACTATAAAACAATCAAAAGCTAACCGTGCATGTAGATTAGCCAGCACATGAACGGAAGTTCAAGAAAAGCAGTGCAAAAAAATGAAAGAGTAAATAATGAGAGAATGTGAAGCAGCGAGACTACACACTGCGAAGCCTGGAAATAGAGCACGTAGCTAATAGGCTTTCCCAACTTAAACTGCAGCTCAGTAACACTGCAGTAAATTAATCCAAAAATACAGGCACACATGAAAAACTGCATGCCAAAATGTGCTTTGCAGCTCTGACGCAGTCCCAGGATTATATAGAAGGCTCATTGCGAGCATCTTCCTTTACCCACCCTGACATTTCATCTTTGATTGCTTTGGGCAGAAATAAATTCCCCTTCTTCTCAAGCTTGAAATGCAGCTATGGAACGCTGCAGTTAGGAAACCCTGAAATACTTCTCTGAGGCAAACAAAATTAGGCAGGGTGATTTTCGTAGAAAGATTTTAGTAAAACAAAGCCAGACTCTGTTGGTTGGTCCTTTGTCAAATTATTCTTGCCACACAGAGCAGCATTGCTCAGGAGACCTAGGAAAGACCAGATGCTTCCCAATACTGGCATCTGACACTGATATTATGCTGACATGCAGCAAATGCCCGATCAAGCTTTGCTGAAATCAGTGTGCCCAGAGTGGGATATTAACTGTCAGGTTTCCTAATGGCTGTTAGAAGTTCTTCAGAGATTCCATCTTAGAGCTTTTGTTCCTAAGGGAATACAAGTTATTAAATATTCTGAAGAAGGTGATTGTCTACTGCAAAAAAAATAGGGAAAATTTAAGAAATACAGAAATGAAACTCATGACTAGAGAAATGTTTTGATTCAACAATAAAGGCAAAGCAGAACAGATATCACCTTGAAAGAACAAAGTTACACAGCAAGGGATTGGATTCTATTGAGTTTAACCCTGAAAGATGCTGTCCCCTCATGACTGACTTCGCTATGAATGACCGAAACACAAAGTGATGTGAAATGTACTCAATAGCATCTCCCAGCAATTTACGATGTAAAAGCTGGTCACAAATAAAAACTACAAGGCAAAAATAAAAAAAACCCTGCCCTAGCTCCCATTTCTCATCATCATGATGCGTCACAAAAGAAAATATAAAAATTGAAAGCATTTTAACCTGTGAAATATGAAATGCAATTCACACTACGAAGAAATATCTCAGCCTTTTAGCTAGGAAACAGTCTTTCCACGGGTGCTTGGTTATTAGCTATCATGCAAAAACAATTAGTCGTTCAAGCAATTAACAAGGTAAGTATCTCCTAAAAAGGCTTTGAGCTTTTCAAGCCCTAAATGCAACTGCTATAAACCTAGACTGTTCCTGAGTGTAATTTAGTTATTGTATTGCCTCTCCTGAAGAGATTCCTTCTATCATGTGTTGTAAATTCTTGATGCTCTTTTGGCTGCAGTCTGAGCCTCTGGAGAACTCTCCTCTTGCTCCTCGTCCTTCTTAAGGTTTAGGAATATGTCTGACTTCAAGAAGCGGCTGTAGCTGTCATATTTCATGAGATTGAATATCTGGTAGGAGAGGAGAAAAAAAACCACAAAACCAATGGCCTAAGTAAAACCAGATTTAAAATGAGGACAGTATATTAATTCTAATGTATTTCTGTTCTGTTAGCACTAAAGCATTATTATAAAGCATGGCATTAAAATACACACAAAAGGCGCTTCATATGGCAAACAATATTGTAGGTTCCACACTTACTGTTTTGCAGTCATGTCTGTATTAGTTTAAGAATCAGATTATGGTTTTTACAAGAGCTAACTTTGAAAGCTTAATAACTGAATGTGGGGGGTCACCTGCCATGGTCACTAGGTAGGATTTTACAGCTGATGATCAGGTAACTGCACGTGTTGACAAGCCAGGACATTACGTGGTCCACTCCCACAGCAGCCTTAGCTCTGCAGAGGGTGTTCTTCTGGCAGGGGAGCTGGAAGAGGTTCAGAGGGACAAAGCAGAGCTGAAGAACGAGAGGTACCTTGCAGGCACCTTTCTGACTGCAGTTACTCTTGAACATTACAGAATAGCTCATTACATACACAGAGCACTGGATAATTAAGAAAAGCCTCTAAATAATTTTTACTGAAACTTCAAACTGAATCTAGACTGAAACAACTGGTTTAATCAATGTTTCTTAAACTTAGGCCAATCTTCCCATCCTTTTTTAGGCTACTACCCAACCGCATGCCAAGACTGGTCTCAGGCCAGATCAGAAATGTTGCAGGTACCTGCCACAAAGAGCTGATCTGGTACGGATGTAATTTGTCAGTTAGAAGGTGGTTAAAAATTGGTGATGGGTAAGATTTGCACCATTAGGCTTTTCACTAGCCCAAGACTTGCCCTTCTTCTCATAGCCAGTCTACAGCCAGCACAGAAGCGTGAAGCCAGCACTGAGTTTAGCTTTTCGCTCCCAGGGCTTGGATTTAGGCTCGTCCCTCAACATAACTGCTTTCTCTTCTATTTATACCCATTTCAGACAAAAAAAGCTAGAACTCATTTGGAGTTTTCTGAAAACAAAAGGGCTTGAGAGAGGAGCCTGGAATCTGTGCAGGTGTCAAGGTCAGGACTATATTTTGCTTGGTCTTGAAATGGAGGGGAAGGAAAAAAGTAAACCTCAAAACTATAATTGAGGCAAAACTAAAGCCTACATCACTCTCTGCCTATTATTTCACTGTATGAGCCTCTCTGAGTCACGCTTCATGACTGATTACGTTTTATGGTACTCAGCGTAACTAAATTTCCAAGATGAGTTTCTGGCTTCTGACCTGCATATGTGGATAACCCATGTGTGGGTAAGCAGAGCTTTACCTTTCCAGGCCTCATTTCTAACTGATAGCACAACTGGGTAATACAACTCTTTGTTAGGAGGGGAAAAAAAAATAATCTCAAACTGCTTTTTCATTTCACACCTTCAAGGAACTAGACAGATAAAGGCAAACACACAGAACTTATGTGTTTGTGGAAACATCCCCCTTGCAAATAAATTACATGGAGCATTTTACTAACTACTGTTTGTTTACATATTTAAATATTTCATTCATGTTTAAAACAGGGGAATCTTGCTTTATAAGCTACATATTGAAGGACAAAAAATCTCCAAACACTCTCTCGATGTAGACCCAAATTAACGCTGTTGAGCGAAGACAAGTTCCACCTCCTGGCATTGGCTAACTACAACATAATTAAATTTATCCAACTAGCTCATGAGAAAAAAAAAATTGTAACGAAGATATTGCCTGTCAAAATGTCATAAGTCATTGTTAAGAAGTCAGACTCCTCTTGTTCCTGGTATCATTTAAAGTCTCTCCCAGAGAGAAAGAACATTGTAAGATCAAAACCTTCTAGAGTCGGGTCAGTCAAATGCACATGCAAAAGCAGAATTCTCATTTTTCCTCCCTTCTTCTCATCGTCTCCCCGTGAAGCAGGAACATTTACCCCGTAAGTATTTTGAAATCTATAATTTCTGTGAACCATTCTATCACCACCTCATTCAGCACGAACAGCCTCCAAGCTGTTTAAGGCCATCCCATGAGCACAAAACCACACCCCGCAAGTAGCCCCATTTAAATCTGTAGGTCTCTGGAGAACTAAGTGTTAGTTACCAGTGATGGTGTAGACCAGACCGTGGCTTTTAAGCTCTGCCTTTTTATACTTCAGGCACACAGTGCCAGCAGTAGTTAACACTGTACTTTAGAGAATAAATTATACCCACTCTTCATAACTTTATAAGGATTGAAAACTAGAGAAGACCATAACTCTTCCTGAACTATTATCTAACAGCAATAAACAGGAGCGCCAAGCACTGGAAACCTGCAACAACCCAGAAATGCTCTGCATTTGGTTTCGAAAGTTCACAGACTTTCTTCCCACACTAGTGGGATGCCTCTACCCCTGGTCTAGCCTGTTTCCAGTTCAGGTATTACTAATCCCTTGCTGTTCACATGCACGTCCAGCTGTAAAACTGCGAAACATTTGAACTCCAGCAGTATCTCCACCTTCACTCTCATAATGACCCAGCCGTGACCACAGTGCTTAGATTGACTAGAACATTTTCTTTCCCTTCCCCCAAGTTAGAAGTTCTTCCATGAAAAACTTTGCTTCTTCCCATGGAAATGGAGTTCCAGACATTTCCACTGCTAATGACTTGGAACCCACCTGAAGGACAACAGAGCCTTTGCTCCTCAGACCACTTCAACTGATTGACTCAGCCAGTGCCCAACTGACATATGGAATACCTGATGTGAAATGTGTTGAAGACACTGTTTAAATCAGTGTGTTGCTTTTCCACAAAAGAAAAGAGCCAAATGGAAAATGCAGGTAACCCTGAGGATGATGGTACAGGAATTAAAAATAGCACAGACTGCAAGTGCTGGAAAGCCACAGATAAGAATGACTCACTTCATAATCTATGCTTTAAAATAAGCTCAATATCAAGAAAATTTACCACCAAAAGGCACACCTGCAAAATGCCACCTATTTCTACCAGAGCACCCAAGTTTTATAGGAAAAAGCAAAGCAGAGACCAACTCCTCCTTTAAGTTTTGTGCATTACAGAAGAGAAGGCTTTTCAGGAAATCGCATTATATTCATATCAATATAAATACCAAAACAAAGTAAAGTGAAGAATCTGGAGCTCTCAAGGAAACCAGGGGCAACTACGGAAACAAACACCAGCAATGACTCAGTGCAACTGAATACACAGGAAAATGTAGGCACAAAGTTAGTCAGCTGGGTGATCCTCAACGCACCACCCAGGAGAAAACTTCATCCAGTTTTCCAGGAAAGTCCTGAATTGGAATTAGCACGGCTGCGCTGAGGCTCTTAACTCACTGGCCCTAGTTAGATGGGGGCCAAGAACCTGGGACACGGTGCATCCAGGAACCCAGCTCCGTACCTACCTATCCAATCCATGCCACAGGCAGTGGTAGGGAGATTCCCAATTTTCCTACACTTGGTCTTAGAGAGCAGAGTCCATTAAAAGCAGACAAAAACTAAAGAAACTCTGTTCTTGAAGAAAATAACTTTACCTGGTCCTGGAGCTTCTGGAACATGAGAGGGTGAGGTGTTTCCAAAATGGTCTCATTCAAACGGGACTGCCCTTCGACATTGACTTGGGAGGAAGCTTTACTGGACAGGAAAGTCATGTAAATTTCTTTAGCTTTTTCTTGCATCTGCAAAAGGACATATTTGTTTAAAGAATTATTTGCTGTGGGAACATTCTCTGTATTTGTTAATGTTTTGTTGGAGACTGCTCTGGGTCACTTCTTGAGGTTCACATCTTAAAACTGAAATGCAGTCTCAGTTAAAAAAGAAAACAAGGAAGAAAACAAATATACATAGATTGCCTTATTTGTGTATATTCATTTGTACTGGAGGAAAAATAACTCTGCAGGCCAGCTTCTGCACAGACATTAGTGGAAGCTACCAGTATTCCGCACTTAGGCTAAACAGTAGGTTGTGATGCTCAAATCTGAGAACCCAGTGTAAAACTGCACAGCATCAGCAACTGCGCCTTGTCTTCGCTATTTAGAAGACTCTATTTAATAAGAGATAACCAGCACATGCAAAGAACCCAGAGGGGAAAAGTGCTGTGGAAATTTATTCTCACTGCAAGGCAAAACTACGCAAAGTTAGTGTATAGCCCATGCTACTGATAGATCATAGAATCACAGAATGGTTTGGGTTGGAAGGAACCTCAAAGATCATCTAGTTCCAAGCCCCCTCCCACTAGACCGGGTTGCTCAGAGCCCCATCCAACTTGGCCTTGAACACCTCCAGGGATGGAGCATCCACAACCCCCCTGGACAACTTCTTCCAGTGTCTCACCACCCTCATAATGAAGAATTTCCTTCTAATTTCCAGTCTAAATCTCCCGTCTTCCAGTATGAACCCATTACCCTTCATCCTATCACTACAGACCTTTGTAAAAAGTCTCCTTTTTCCTCCCTCAAAGATCCCTTCCCAGATCACTTTCTCATGCTAAGTGCTTTGTCATAACTGCGTTTTCACCTCAGGGCAGGTCACATGCAACACTCGCTACACGATTAAAAAACCCAACAGGAATTTTTTTTGCTAATGTTAATGATAAGACTCTCAAGCTGAGACAGAATGGTAGGTATGACTTGCATAAAGCCGTTTGTCAGTGTTTGCCCTGATTTCAGCAATCCTGTTTCTTCTCTTGATAAATCAGTAACAGCGATAACATTTTGACCCTAGCGAGCCTCTTTAAGCTTCTAAGGAGTAATTAAGAGGTCACAATCTTCTGAAATTCAATGCAAGCTCCTCCTTGCCCAAAAGGTCGGACAGGTGAAAGTCCATGGTGGAGAAGAGAGCCAAGCCAGGCAGAAGGCAACCTTCCCTGCTGCTGCCTGCATTCTGTATGCTGGAAACAAGGCCTGTGCAGCAGCAGGCACTGTACGATCCCGAGCCCTGAGTACTTGTTGGTGCTCCCCATTGTACATCTAACAAGCAACCGCATCTCCAGACCAGCACCAACTAAAAGGCTGCGTCTTTGATGGGAAGTGCGCTTGAAGAAGGAAGCATATAAACTCTTGCCCATGAAGGAGTCACAGAACTTCTTTCATGTTTTACAGCTGAGAATAAACATTTGGGGATAATTAGAAGGAAAGCTACATGTGTTTGACAATTCAGGAGGCCTAAAGAGTTAACTCCCTCACTGCTGAAGGGGACACACATTTTCCAGGAGCACTCCCTTTTAAAACAGATTATTCATCCAATGGGCAGAACATCATGTGCTAGGTGCATTAGGTCACAATTAACTGTTTCTAACAATTTCCAACCTTTCCAGTTCCACAGATCAGGGCGAAGTGGCTCAGCCGTGTCTGTTCTAAAAGAGCAACTGATCCAATTGATCAGAGGTGTGACTGCTTTAACTGGTAAATACCCTAATGCAGACACAGCGAAGGCACCTTTAGCTATTACCACATGAGCAATCCCTGACTGTCACTCCTACCTATGTAACTTTTGAACTGCTGCCCAATTTCAAACATACTTAAGAAAGGCGGCAAAGGACTGAGAAATAATGACCCTCCTAGCGATTCAATGGAAAAGAGAGGTGAGAGAAAGGCAGAGAACAATCAGCACTGAGCAAAAAGCTGCCGTGTATGTTGAGAAGTTATCCACTCTACTCGAACTGCCAGCACGTACGCAGCTGCTGGCTGATCAATGCGCACATGGCTCCACGTCAGCCACAACACGAGGTGCTGCCTGCCCAAGGAACACAGGCACGGGCTGGGTGCCGGGGGGATAGAGTAAAGGACGGCTTGAGGGGAAACACAAAACTAGAAGTATTATGAGGAAGTTTAAAGAACCTGCTGGGGAACAGAGGATTGTGTGGGAGGTTGGTGAAGTGGGGACGATCTCTGGATTTTATGGGAAAGAATGACAAAGAAAGGAAGTGAAAGAGCTGTGGCAGGGAGAGAGGGCTGTTGGAGAGACGCAGGGGACCTCGCTTCATAGTAGCAGGGAAATATGGAGACGCGGAGCTAAAAGTTACAGGTTCAGCTGCACGTGGAACAACTGTTATGCTAAGTCTGTGCTTCAGTAGTAGAGCATCGGTTTATTTATTTTTTGAAGAAAGTACAGTTAAAGCTGCCAGTATGTTTATACATCCCCCAAATGACACGCAGGGAGAGCCAGGTCCAGGCGGAGGAGGCAGCGATGTTCCCCGTTCTGTGGGTGGCATTCTTGGTTCTGTGTCAGCCTGAAACTAATGCTTCAGCACAGGGGACTCGATTCTGGAATTTAAACAACACTTAAACAGGGATCTTGTTCACAGGTGGTTATTAAAGGATTTCTGGCACTTTTCACTTACATCTGTGTCCTCACCCCAGCATGCGTGCCAAATTCCCATCTGGAGTACAAAGTTCTGTCTACAGAAATCCCCCTCACTATTTCAAGTGGATACAATATTCTTTCCCACTTCCTTTTCTAAGGTCAAATTCGGCTCTCAAGCATGTGTGGTTCCCAAATGAGGTGAATGGAAGTCCCAGATGCTCATCAGAACAGGCCCCAGCAGTCAGCAGCTGTGCAGCATTACCCAGCCCCGCTTAACCATCGCCACATTCCGCATGGAAGTGGCAGAAGCAACTCCTGAATAGGTATACTTTGCTCCGAAATTGTTCTCTACAAAACTCCTCAACATGGGTATTTTGAAGTGTTATAGCAATAGTTGAAAAGATTCCCTGTTTCTTCAAGCATTTATTACAACATGTAATTTCTTTTTAACGCTCAGCTGCAAGAGAAGAAACATTTAATACTTGGGAAGTAGCACAATGGGTATGTTGTTTATTTCATTAACAGTCACCAATGCAACAGCATATGACTAACTCCAATAAAATATTTAAAGTTAAATTCTATCCACTTATCCCCACCACTCCCATTTCAATAATTAAATGTGTCCTAAGATGAGGACCATATGGGTGGCAGCAGAGCTCACTGCTACAAGTGGACTTGATGCAATTCCTTCCTCCATCTTTGCTAAAAACTACATCTCTATTTTAACTTCAATTTTAAAGGAATGATAAAGAAAAAATGTCCTTTTTTTTTTTTTACAACTACAGAGATGAGGTAATGGCCTCAAGTTGCACCAGGGGAGGTTTAGATTGGGTATTAGGAGGAAATCCTTTACTGAAAGAGTGGTTCAGCATTGGAACAGGCTGCCCAGGGAAGTGGTGGAGTCACCATCCCTGGAGGTGTTCAAAAGACAAGTAGATGTAGCACTTCAGGACATGGTCTAGTGGTCAGGAAGATGTTGGAATGAAGGCTGGACTTGACCCTAGAGGTCTTTTTTCAACCTTTATGATTCTGTGTCTTGAGCTGAGGGGAGGAGTTTGTGCAAGAAGCTGAACTCAGTCTAAAACCTGCCTAGACCAGTAATGTAGTCTGCTTGCTGTCTAGCTCTGCAGATGCTGAAAAACTCCCCTGCTCCCCCAAACCTGCATTTTATATTAGTTCACCCAAATAAACACACTCGTGGAGCTGTCTGGTCTGAACTCCACTTCTGCCTTCTCCTGACTCCTGCTTCCACCACTAGCCTAGAGCCAATACAGTCGAGAGCCTGGCTGCTTCTTGCCAGCACTCCCTCTGGCCCCATCATCTAGCAATCCTGGCTGCAGAGCAGCTCACATTCAAGAGAAGGGAACAGAGATCTATCTACACAGCATCTTGCAAGTTCTGCCTGAGTTGGCTTGATATAAGTCAGCTTCTAGGCAGAGCCCATGTGACTGTGGTTAGAGGAACAACTGAACCAAATTCAATAAGCTTTGAGGAAAGGCCCAGGTTATTTTCTTAGAATGGCACTAGCAGAGTATAGACAGGCTGCAATCAACAGAAAGCAGGAGCAGAGTGAGCCTGTATCTACCTGTGAAGACCAGAAAGGAGACATGGGAAGGACATCGCATTTACTGAGCCATCCACCCTCGTGCTGGACCAGCCTCCACAAACCCGAGCACTGCTCCAGGCTGACGCTGAAGGGCTGACAGTAACATTAGGCACAATGGCCACTTAATCCGCTGGCCAGGTGGTGACCTTTGTGCAAGTTTAATCTGACCACAAAAAAAGACCACACTAAGTA
>JAVSBS010024818.1:0-11290 GCA_033124195.1 Coracias cyanogaster | reverse complement strand
GGGGGGGAATCCCATTTGATCTGGGTTAAATTGAAATCAGCTTCATCTGACCAAAAGTCTGAGTGTCTATGAGCTAGTTTCTGTGGTAAACCATTTTTAATGAGAAGCAGGTTATAAAATAAGTACAAAGTTGTTTCTTGTTTTACTCTGCTCACATTAGATAGATACAAAGTGATTTCTGCAGAAGTCCCTTTCAGAAGACAAATTCATGCTTCGTACGATCATAAACACTGGAAAGGTTTCTATTTTTAGTGCTTTTTCTAGCTTTGTAAATTATCTAAGAAAAGCCATCCATAAGCAGTAGCTATAAGAATTTCCTGTAAGTCTGTGTCATTCCAAAGCACATTTATTCTAGCTGCCTGTAACAGCTTTGGCAGTACTAGACTCCAGATTGACCATCCTTTGTAATGAATGGTACTGAATAATTCAGTTAAACGGAACCTAGTTAAGTTTCTGCCCATCCATTTGGTCATTCGTTCAACAATTCACTAAGTTACTATCTCTAGTAACTTAGATATATCTAAGTTATATAAATACAGCAGTTTACCATTTCCTGTACTAGTATGCACAGTCCTCAAATAAATAAAAATATGTAAATTGTTTAGCAAGGAAACATAGGGTTATTATCCCATTGCAAAACATAGGACCTTACAGAAGGATTTTCCACTTTCATTTCCATTTTAAAATGCAGTTTGATCCCTGTCCAAGGGGTATCAAGAAAAGCCTGCATACCTCTTGGCAAGGACACGGTATGATGTTCAAAGGAAAAATTATCTGCCCTGTACAAAGCAAAGGGTTCTTCCCATTTGGCTGTGGACTGCGATGCTGGCTTCTGCTCTACCAGCTCAGAAAGCAAATTATTTTAATGGAGTAGGGAGGTCCCCAGCCCAGCATATCGAACATACCAGCCAATGGACATCTGGGGACAAAAGAGAGGCAATGCTTTGTCACAAACCTACACTAGGGAGATCTGCAGCTCGTGTGGAGGCAGAGCCAGGCCAGTGGGACTGATGGTAGGTACCACCTTGCCCAGACTGGAGGTGGCTTCCAGCGCAACCCAGACAGGCTGCCCCTGAAACATTCTCTTAGAGGCACAGGGAGAGGAGGACTCCCCGCCTCGCTCCTGCTGCCATCAGAGTGGCATCCATCATAGCTCCCTCTTTTATCCCAGCTCATTTAGATTATTTATCTTTCTGCCTTACATCTTGCAGAAGAATATCACAATGAGTTGTTCTTTTCTGAAGACTATCTGCATTCGCGGACCTTAATGAGGGAGGGAAGCAGCTGAATACACAAAATACACAAAGCTGAATGAGTGCTAAACACTACAAATTGCACAGACAAATAGAACACTTCCCTCTTCTTGCAAGAATTATTAATTCTGCATTTTTTATGGTTTATCAATACCAAAAAATATTCACAGCTGAAACAAGCAAACTGTTCTGAGGGAAAAGCTTTTTCAGGGCAAAATTGAGGATATTTATAGAAAGTAGACTCCCCTCTCCGAAATACATGTTGTTGAAAATCCAGGGATCTCTTTTTGTTGAAATTCTGCTGGGAAACAATTTCGACTGACATTTGACTGACCTCAGAAGAGGAATCCTGTAGTCTGGATGCCACTCTCTTAATGCCTGCACTTTATAATGCTCCTAGGAGCCCAGTTCCTCCACTTGATTCCTATTCCCTCACCCATGGTCCCACTTGAAGCAGATTTAAGTGGCATTTTCCCAGCCTCACCTCTTCATGGTACACTGCTTACTTTGGCCAGAAGAGTGCAAAAGGGGCTGTACATCTGTACCTGTTACCTTCTAAAATGCTCCCTTTGGCGACAAGAGCTGCACACGTGAAAGGTGTAAAGGTGGGATTTCAAAAAAAGGACTTAGGGGATTTAGGAGTCTGACCCTCAAGGGCAGTGATGCTCAGCTGGAGTTTTGAAACAACTTCATTTCATGGTCACAGAATCCTCGTCTCAAAAATCAAATAAATTTGGAATTTCTCAGAGGCACAAAAACTTTTTCAGAAACAAGCAAAAAAACCATGGTATTTTAGGCCTGATTCTATAAGGCTTCAAAGCCTAAATGCGAAAGTGGATCTTGTGTTCCTGGGGGATCTAAACATAGACCAAGATCCAAGCAGTGGAAAAAACTTACTGGAGGTGGCTGGTTGAAAAATTTCCAATAGAACACATTTTCTACTAGAAAAATATAGCTTTCGTGAACATGAAAATACTGTGCAGGTATAGATCAATTTGAATAAATACTTTTAAAAGTCTAAATGGACTTTAAATGTCTTTTGTTTCATAACTTGTAATTTTGATAGGGCAGAACGTTTCCTTTTCGTATTGTAAAACATTTTATTTGCGCTCTTTGTTGCTTTTATGTCCCACTAAAATATTACAATGGTGTATATTTTCATGTAATAGCTGCTAGGTTTAAAAAAAAAGTCCTGAATGAAACATTCTTTATATTTGCAAGCAAGATGATGTAACATCACTGAATTAAACCTTTTGCTATTCCCAAGCAACAACAAAAAGTTCAGAGTTTTCAAAACATGGGAAACTTGACAATTTCAGCATTTTGTTTTGATTTGAAATTGAACTAGCTTTGTTTCCAAACAATTCCTCCACCATGATTTCAGTGCGATTCCTTCAAATATTTATTTGCACCCACATGAAGCATGTAACTCAGTGGAAATGTTATAGCTCCAGCTCTGCTAGGGAAACTTTGTTGACAAGTATTTAGGAAACATACCTGTTTTTTGCCCTGTGTTTTCTTAAATTCTTCACATGCTAGCCAGAACAAAACGTTTTCTTCACTAAATTCTTTCTTCAAAAATTCCTAGGGAAAAGAAAAACAAACAAATAAACATCAGGATCCAATTTCTCAATTGCTTTTCTCTCTTCCTACTGTAGCTAGTACATCTAGAAGCTGCCTAGGGCTAGCTTTACCATGGCACGAGTTTGCATAACACAGTGTGCACCAGAACCCCTGCATTAGAGCATCTGCACACTACTGAGACACAAATGAACAACCTTATACTCATTCCAGGAGCACATTCCTGGAGAATGATGAGCTACGCTTTATCTCAGAGCACATCAGTAACTGACAAGAAGAGTTTCTTCAGTCTCTCTTCAACAACTCGAGAAATTCTGCAGTCATTACTCAAAGGGAAATAAAAAAATACATTAATTCATTAGCATGTGAATATAATGAACTGTTTTAAAGACAGTCACAGATTACTTGAGATTCTCTTGTATTGTATTTCTGATTTTTTAATGAGTAAAATCTCTACCAATAAAAGTGTTTCTAAACATGATCAGTGGCAATAAATTCACTGAAGTAAACTAAAGCAGAAGAAGTATCTGCGTTCTCGGGACAGTGTTTAAACACAGCACATTCCTCCAGAAGTGAAGCGTGTTTTAAAAATGGGGGAAAACGTACATTAAATTTCTTCATAAAACTTAATGACTGAAATATTTCTATCTCTGAGATCATCAGTTTTCTCCTTCAAGTGTTAGAAAACAGAGATTAAGCAATGTCAGGAATTAAACAGCACCAAGATTACTTTTTTTTTTAAAAAAAAAGAATTCTAAATCACAGTGTTTTGTAATTCTAGTCTACATCAGTTTTCAAACCAGTCTGGCAGGAAACCATTTTATCCCTGTGCATTTTTTCAGTACTTGATATGGCAAAACCATACTTGGGCAGGTAGCTCCTACTCTTATAACTAATATGGCAAGAAAGCCTTGACAAACCAACTCGCCACCCTCACCTAATTAAGCCTCAATTCTGCATTTTGAGCTGCACGGGCCCACTCTTTGTAGTAAACTTAAAGGGAATTCTTTTCAGTACAGCTGCTGCAACACAGAGTAAGAGCCACATGGAGTCACCAGGCTCAGGAGCTGTTAGTGGTAGTTCACAGCTTAAGTAAGGACAACATATGAGAATAAAGAGAGCAGGGTCAGTCCTCAGTGATAAATAACGCTTGGCAAGAAAGATCAGTGGCATGAGGACTGTACTTTATCCAACAGTGACTTGTTAATCCTTGCAGCAGCTGATAGTTCCAGTTAGAAAGATGCAACCAAAAGTTTTCCTTGTGCCTCATGAGAGCAAGCGACAGTGGCAGCGGGCAAAAGGCTGCTCAGGAGCTCAGCAAATACCACAGCTCCAATTCCACGACCTCTGCTCAGGGTACATGTATCTAGACATGTATCTAGAAGGATGCATGTCTGTGTGCTTACGGCACTAGCACAGCTGCACCCATAATGCTGATGCTCATTCAGCTTTAAACCCTAATTTCAGTTTATGAAAACATCCACAGTTAATATAGCAACCCTAAATCGTTTCACTCCTTCTGGATCTTCGAGGAGGTTCTCCAGTGATGTAGCCCATTTTGAGGTTCCCTTCAAGGTTTGGTGGCTGCTGCTCGGGTGACCCTCGCTGTCATTTATCTCTGTAAAAAAATTGAAAAAAAAAAATGCCATCTTCGTTAGAAGCTATGAACTTCCCACACATTTCTTCCCCACTGCCCTTTGCACCCTTGGATTACAGCTGCTTTCTTTAAAGGAAACACCACAAAGCTGAAAATAAACACACACACATATTTGAATTGTGCTTTGCCTGTAAGGAGGCAAAAACGCTTTGCAGGTATGTAATTCATCAGCACGTTAAGTAGGCGCCGTCACTGTTTTATAGGAGTTCAAGCACCTTTTGCATGTGGAACACAGTGACCACCACCTCTGCCATAAAAGGATCATTTGCCTTTTGTTGTGGTGCTTCAATGACATCGGCTTCTATAAAGCAAATCTTGGTCAGTCACACACGTGAAATTTATTTTTAAGAAAAGGATCGTCACTGGAGGCTGGGAAAATGCAAAGAGAGAAAGAAAAATCCTTTGTTTAGCAGGAGAACAAGTCCAGTATATTAACCCAGTCTAAGGGGAGGAAAGACATCTGGCAGAGGAGCCTCATTCCAGCCAAGTAGATCTGCTATTGGGCATGTGGTACTTGAGTGTTTTTTCTGTTTGTTTGCTTTCAAGTCCACTGAAATTCTGCTTTTATGAGGTGTATTGGCCTGTGCCCACAACTTATCTGCCAGCCAGTCTTCTCACAGACAGGAGGGATGGCACACATTTTTGAATTTAGCTATCCCAGGGACAAGTACATTCCATCCAAGGCTGGCAATGCCAAAAAAAGGTTTGCTGGCTACCCATCAGAAAACCTATGACTGGGGAAGACTCCAGGAATTTTACTGCTGATCTGAAAAACCTCTAAACCAGACAGAAAGCACTTGGCCTCCTTTCCTCTCACACATGAAATGCCCAGGGCAGACAGCAGAGCGCAGGTCATGAGAAGTCAGGCCAGGAGCTCCACTTCAGGTCACTACACACTGGAAAGGTGCACAAAGCTCTTACTGTAATCAATACAGCTAGTTATTTTCACAACCTCTCCATTTCTCCCTACCAACTTATTGGAAATACGGATCTTGGTGACTTCTGCTTAAACTCTGTTTAAAAATCTTTCCTCCACCGTGAAACCAAGCCTCAGCAAGTATCTTAAAAAGCTATCTATGCAGAGCTAGACTATCAGATGCCCTTTTCAGCTGGTAGCTAGAATGATAAATGCTAAGGTTAAAGCCCCACAAAATATTGGCACGACAGCAAAGCCTACTGAGTTTTGGTTGGTAGGGTCCTGTGGAGTCTATTTGTTTTCCTACCGGCAAGATGGACCGCTGTTGTAAATGAATGAACAACTCTTCATCCTTGATAGGAGTGGGTTGGTGGTTTTTTTATACAGGAGAAATCACAAAGTTGGAAAGAGAGGTAAACTTTCTGGAACCATGGATTCCATACCCATCGCCTGATCTACTCTCATGCCCCGAGTAAATACAGACATAAAAGAGACGAACAAATCTAAAATGATCCAGCAAATAGTCACTGTAGGCTGCATTTTTCAGCTGTCTCTCCTTTGCCTGTCCTGCTCTCACTCTATGATGCAGTTACAGCACTGACCTGGAATTTCTTACACAACAAAGGCATGACTCTGTGCCTGCCCAAAACTTTCAGGATCCAAGAGCATAACCAATTTGGGTAAGGAGACGCACGCAGCCCGCTAGTTAAAGGTCAAGAGTCAGCACCTGAAGATTGTCTCCAAACCACTACTGGAGACTTCATACGTGACACAAGTTCAGCAAGTTAACTGTGCCTCGCTTTCCCCTCCTCGCAGGCAAAAGGATGTGGCTCTTGATTATCGCTTGCAGAATTTATTTTAAGAACCTGACTCAAAGTATCTGGGCATCTAATCTCAGTAAAATCTGTGAGATTTAAGCGGGAATAGTCAAGTACATTGGAGCACAACGCAACTACCTCTGAGGAGCTTTAATCCCTTGTAATGATCCCTCTCACCTGCAAGCAGAACGGCAGCTCTGTGTGTACAGCTGCTATTGCCCTGAGGAATGAGGCATTCCCTTATTCAATATATAATTTAGCACATACTGAAGTGAGATTTTACTCCTAATATTTCTTTTCCAGCTAACATTTAAATGGATGTCAATGATTACTTTAAAAAGCATGGATTTCAATGAGCCAGTGCAATACAGGGCAGAGCCAGTACCATGAGAACCTAAAAGAAATTTTCTGGTGAGCAGACAAAGACCGGAAAAAGTGCTTCCGCGCACCCAGGATACATCCATCTGCTTCCCCTCAGCTGCTTTCACTAGTCTCTCATTCTACTGCTGGCCATTCTCTGATCTCCCTGAGCACCATTACCCCCAGCTTCCCCTCACTTCCAGCCCACCCAGCACAGCCCAACTCCATCCAACACCATTTATGTTCCTCCCGCTCCTGGTCACGCTCCAAACCCTGCGCTCTCCTATGACCCTGCCCGCTTTCTCCCTACCTTCTACTCCTACAGCCTTAGTAGAGAAAAATTTGGTTTTGAAGGGAGGACCTACATGACTTCTTCCTAATGTCCATTCTGCTGAGCCTTGTTGGACAGGAACCTATTAATCGGCTTGTTTCCTCACTGAACCAGCTCCCCACAACCCCAAAATTACCATGGCACTGAGATGAGGCTTGAGGCTTGCCCGCCCATTGATTGTACAATGCAACCCTTTCATTTACCTCTTGCCTCACTGATTCTAGTCAGGAGTTCCCCAGAGCAGAGACTATGCGATGTCGCAGGTGCTGGGCAGCTCTGCCAAGCTGGCACGGGTGCCACTAGCAGCTGCAATCCCAGCTCAGCCCAAGCTACAGCTCCCAGCATCAGTCCACACTGATGCAAGAGACACCAGCTGTAGTGTCACGATGGAGGCAGACCCTTGGACTGCTTGTACATAATAAACACAAGAGGCCAGAGAACACTCTTGGATCCTGCCATCAGATAGTGCAGCACAGCTCTTCACAGAATCACAGACTGGTGGGGCTTGGAAGGGACCTCTGAAGATCATCTCGTCCAACTCCTCTGCTAAAGCAGGGTCACCCAGAGCAGGTTGTCCGGGATTGCATCCAGGTGGGTTTTCAAAGTCTCCAGAAAAGGCGACTCCGCAGCCTCCCTGGGCAGCCTGGGCAAGGCTCTGTCACCCCCACAGTAAAGAAGTTTTTCCTTATGTTTTAGATGGAACTTGCTGTGTTCCAGCTTGCGCCTGTTGCCCTTTCTCCTGTTACTGGGTACCACTGGAAAGAGTCTGGCCCCATCCTCTTGACAGCCACCCTTCAGGTATTTGTAAGCGTCAGTAAGATTCCCTCTCAGTGTTCTCTTCTGCAGGCTAAACAGCTCCACATCTCTCAGCCTTTCCTCATCAGAGAGATGTCCCAGGACCTTCATCATCTTTGTAGCCTCCACTGGACTCTCTCCAGTAGTTCCTGGTCTCTCTTGAACTGGTAGCCCAGAACTGGACACAATACTCCAGATGCGGCCTCACCAGAGTAGATGGGGAGGAGAACCTCCCTCGACCTGCTGGCCACACTCCTCTTAACGCACCCCAGGATACAGCTCTTGTCCTGAGCAGTCCCCCAAGACCAGAATAACTGCATCCACACATCCTGGCTGCTCCCACCCTGCCAGCTGTGCCAGGGGCAACACAGCTGGCGGGAGCCAAAGCCATGCCAGGGAATGTGCCAGCAGCTCTGGAGGCCTCAGGTCTGTGTGCTGGGCACGGCGCTGACCGAGCTCTCTCCCTCCAGGCTGAGCACCACTAATCCCCACGCTCAGTGTTCCTTTGCAACCACCATAAAACATTAACGTTCCCCTTCAGCACACATGTAAATAGGCTGCACATGATACATGACAGTAGGAAACACCCTGAAATTTTATGAGGATATTAAACTGCTGGGTATTTTTATTATAGCCTGTTAAATATGCCATCACAAACATTTATTCTAACATGAAAAGTAACCTCCCCAGTTAGGATTGTACCTTCCCACTCTACATACTGGTTTCATTTAGCAGGTTCGATGCGTGACTTCTAGAATTTTTTTAGGAGCTTAAAAGATAGGAAATAAGTTTCCTCCCAGAACGACTCAAGAAGCTAATCCCCAAACCCTTATCCCTTAAGTTACCTTAAAAATGATACTTCTACTGAAGTGCAATTTAATGAAAGTCTGAAACAATTTATTTTAGAAGGTAATACTGCAATAAATGTAATTATATGAATGACCCTCCTGAAACCTATTTATCTGTGTTTGCTATTGATAAAGACAATTTTCTCCTACTAAAATTGTCTAGTGACAAAGCTGAGTAATGTCCACTTGGAAATAAGCTCGACACCAATATTTAACAACATATACATTAGTACAATGATTTAAACGAGGAAGGCAGACGTTTGCTGTTACCGAAAACTGGGAGATAATTTTGCGCATCCAAAAGGGCATTACAAAAATGGCAGTTCTTCCACCAAAGCTTCTGTAGAAGTAACACACAGAATGTATAAACACAGAGTATACAACAGATGAGAAATACACTCCCTACACTGCTCGCAGGGCAAGAGGCAGAGGAAGCCCACAAAGCAGGGCATGGCTGTGCAGTGTCTGCTGAAGTAAACCTTCCCCCGAGTTTGTGACCGTAGCACAACAGCTTGCACAGCACAGCGGCCAAGCTGCTTCTACAGATGCAGCAAATGATGAAGTGCTCATCTTAGCATCGCTACTTTAGAGAAGAACTCTACCCTAAGCCAACAAATAGGCAGCTACTTTAGCTGGGGTGTTGTTTCAGAGAAGAATCCCACAGACGCTGCCTGCCCCCATCCCACCATGGTGCTGCCGCCTTAGACTGTGGAGAAAGGCTCTTTGTAAGCAACGGAGATAAGGGTAAGCGCAGCACCAACAGCGCTGCAATTATCAGTTGAAACATGGTATCAAAAATGGCAAATGTTTGCATTCTCCAAACAGGAACTTGGACTGAAACCACAGCAAGCGTCAAAAACATCAAAATAAGACAACTCTGCAGATCAAAACTCAACGGTTCCGGCCCTTGCTTTTAACGAGCACAAAAAAAAAAAAAATAAATGTGGAAACCCATCAAACTCCTCGAGATTTGGACGTGGCTAATTGAGTTAGACACGCTAATCCGCCTGCCTCCCCAGAGGGCTACGCGCTGCGGCCGTTATCCGAGCTGCTGTCAGTTCAAACTGTCGCGACAGCGCCCGGCACGGACCCATATGCACCGGCACCGACTCACCCTGCACAGAGCCCAGCTCCTACCCCAGCTGCCTCTCACCCTCCGAAAACTCCTTAACAGCAGCCAACCAGCACGCGGACAGTAGATATGACAGAAGCGCCATGTAAACAGTATATTCCTCAGCCTGTGTTTAACGTACAACGTTAAGAAAAGCCAGCTAAATCCCTTCCTGAAGAGCTCCTGATCGCACCGCCTGCCTCTTCTGCAGTTTCCCCCTTTCCACGTGGATCGCAAAGCTGCAAGTCACGAACCTTTGTTATTACTTTAAAAGTCCTCTGAACACCTCGTCTTCTCCTGCGGTCACCAGAACGCCTACCCTGCAACCATCACCAGTCTGGAATTAATACATCCAAGGTTATGGAAACAGCGGGAAACTCCCTAAGTAAGCAGCTGAACAGGGAAAATTCCCTTACTTTCCATGTATCCAAGCGGCACTGGATGAATCCTCACACAACAACTTTTTCCTAGTAGCGGCTGAATTTTAGACCTTTTCCCTGCAGCAGGGCCGGCCTCCGCACGCTTTGGTTGTTCAAAGCGGGAGCCTCAACATCCTCTTTTGACGGTCTCCGACAACAGATGGCTACGGGATTCCACTTTTAACTAGAGGGAAGGAAGCTAAAGGGACGTTCCGCTTCTACAGCATCTCTGGAAGCGTTCCCCAGACATGTGTCCTTTAAAGAAAAAAAAAACAAAGTCGTCTCCAGACGAAGGCCACATTTGGCTTTTCTTAGAAAGGCTGCAGCTTACTGCACGTTGGAAAAGGCAGCGCTGTTTTCGGGGATTCTGGGTTTGGTGCTTTTCCCTGGATGCTGTAGCAGGGATGTGGGTGTGGGTGTGGATGTAGATGTGGATGTGGGTTACCTGCTCTGAACAGCCAGACGCGCAGCCCCGACCCCGCACACGGGCGAGGGAGGCGGGAAGCCCCCGCTCCCCAGCCTGGGCAGCTCCCGGTCCAGCTGGAGGCGCTTCCTCCACAGACAAACTCTTGCAAGTTAACGCAGAGCTCGGACAACCCCGCTCTGACGCCCGGGCTGTCGCCTCGCTACCGGCGACAGGCAGCGGTTCGCGATTAGAGCTGCGCTGATGAGGCGGCACAAAGCCCGCGCAGAACCCCGTCCCCTCTTCCGCGCAGCTGCCGGGGCGGGAGGAGCCGCGCTGCCCTCCCAAGCGCGGCGTTACCGCGTCCCGCCGTGCCGGTAACACGGCCCCGCCGCGCCCAGCTTCGCCCCGCTCGGCCCCGAGCAACGAGCGCTGCCGAGGCGGAGCTCACCCGGCTCCCCTCGGCCCCGCCGGCGGGCAGCCCGCCTCTGCGAGCTCCCGAAAGGGCGGGAGACCCGCGCCCGGCCCCTGGCGCCGGGTCGGAAGAGAAGCGCGGCCCTTCCCCCGCCGGCGGCGCTTCCTCCGGCGGGAGCAGCTGCCGCCGGGCCCGGGGGCCGCCGTCCCTCAGCCCCCCCCCGGCTCTCTCTCCGTTACCTGACGGCGGGCGCTTCCTGCTGAGCCGGCTCACGGCCCGGTTAAACATCTCGGGGGCGGCCGCTCGGCGCCGCGCTGCCCGGAGCCGGAGGGGGCGGCCGCGCCTGCCCCGCTCCCCGCCGGGGAGGGCCCCGCACCGCCCCG
>JAVSBS010024816.1:37549-48196 GCA_033124195.1 Coracias cyanogaster | reverse complement strand
GAGGGCGGTGGCGGGAGCGGGCAGGCCCGGCCGCCGGCCTGCCCCCGCAGCCCGTCCCGGGGCGCGGAGCCCGCTCCCCCGCCGCGGGGGCGCGGCACAGGCGGAAGAGACCGAGAGGTCCCAGGGGTTTGTGCTTTCGGCGCGCTCACGGAGGGAGTCTGCCCGTTACAAACAGGAGGCAGAAAAAAATAATCGAGGGAAGGAGCCCGTTTCCCGGGAGAACGGACCTCTCCCGGGCGCTCCCGCAGCCGAACGGCGCTGGGGCTCCGGGTCTGGCATCCCTCTCCCCTTGCTCGACGGCGTCCCTGGGGCCGCCCCAGCACCCCCGCACCGCACCCTCCCGCCGCCCGCTTTTTATAACAGCCCGCTGCCAGGCTCGGCGGGGCTGGGGCGCCCGCTGCTCCCCGAGCGGCCGCTCCCGGGAGGGCCGTGACGGACCCGCTGCTGGGGAGAGCCGCCGGAACGGGCCCGCTGGGGCCGAACCGCGGTGGCGGCTTCTCCTCAGGGACGCTCCGGTTCGGGGGCGTGGAGGGGAGCGACCCGGCTCCGCCGGGGCTTCGAAGGCAGCGGCACCATCTTTCAGCCGGGACAATGAAGGCTGTTTCCCGTGCGCTGAGGGACAATGACCCGGCGGGAGATGCGCAGCTGGCCGTGATGAGGATGACTCCGGTTTGCATTTTCGATGGAGACGGAGCGGGAAGCGCGCAGGGCATGCGGAGAGGGCGGCGGCTTTGCTGCCGGGGCGCGGTGCGCGGCGCGGGGAGTCCCGCTGCCCGTGCACCTCCGTGTAGGGAAACTGTCGGGCAGTAAAATGCATTGCGGGCTGCCGAGCGTCGCACCCCGCAGCCTGTGGCCGCGGGGAGTCGGCGCGGGGGACGCGGGGCCCGGGGACGGGGCGTGGAGGAGCGAGCGCGGGCACGGCGGGCTACCCGGCGACTGCAGGGACAATTCTCCGTGTTTTCGTGCGAACCTTCACATGCCAGCGTTCGGTTCAGCCTTTTTTTTTTAATATATATATATTTTCCTTAATTCTCCGTATTTCCGTGTTGGTGGTTTGTTGTTGTTGTTTTGGGTTTTTTTTCTCCCCGGTGGTTTAACCCTCGCTCTGCAGCTGCAGGGCGCAGCAGCTCGCCGCGCCACACCTGCCCTCATGCAGCATCGCCCCCCGCCCCGAGCGCGGCTGCCGCAGCTGCGGGAGGGCGGGCGGGCAGGCGGGGCCCCCCCACCCGCCACGTCCCCGCCCTCACGGTAACGGGCTGCGCCGCACGGGTGGGGCAAGCCGCATTCACCGTTCCGCTGGGTAATCGAGGAAAAAAGAAAAGGGGGGTGGGGGGAGCACCGTGACGCGCTCAGCTCCCGGGGGAGGGGGGAGCCGCTCCCCGCGGAGCCGAGGCGCGTTCGCCCCCGCGCTGCCTCCGCGGCTCTCCGCGGGAGGGGCGGGCTGAGCGCCCCGCGGCCAGCCGCGGTCCTCCCGCGCGTTTTCCCGGGAGCATCCCTGTGGAGGGGGCAGAAACGCGGGCGCCTGTCGCATGGTCAAGGGGGAAAATCCCTCTCTCCGGTTTTCTTTCTGAGTCTGGGGTATTTGGGAGGCAGGGCCGGGGAGAAGTAACAGGCAAGACGGGGCCAAAATCTAGGCGGGAGGTAAGGCAGAGACAGAGAGAGCACAGCCACAGGACAGCTCGGTGGGGCACTGAGGGCCTGGGCTGGGCTGAAGTGGGGTCCTAGACCATGGGGTAGGGCCTAGAGGAAGTCCCGCCTTAGGCTGGGCACAGACTGTCAAGGACTTGTGAGCTTGGACTGCTCACAGCGCCATGGCGTTTAGACTGTTGAGGCTGTCCTGTAAAAATGCCCAACTGCTACAGAATCAGAGTGAAATAGTAGAGGGAAAGAAAACAAAGCCAGTATTGAAGCCTGTATTTGAAGGTGGGCTTAGGCAGTAAATGTTCACCTTCATGGAGTCAAGCACTATCTGACTTTCCAGGGGAAAGAGGAGCTACACAGGGTTCCCAGTGCATCAGAGGAGTAAAATTCCTGAGCGTGTACTGAGTCATTTGCTTGGGAAAGCCTGTGCAACCAGAAGTGGCCCAGAAATAGCCATTGCTGCTACAAGTTTGAGAGGGGTTTTGATCCTTTTGCCGTTTTCACCAGCTAGAGGGCTGAGATAATAACCATGGTTTACCAGCTAGTATTCTTTGAAATACAGCTACATACTAAATTATGTATCTCTGAACAATCTCCCAAATTTAGAATTCATCAGATGCTCCCTTTAGTTACTTTTCTGCTTCAAGATATCATATGTATCTGGATGTCTTACTTGATAAATGTGACGTATTTATCCAAACGAGGATTCTAAGCAGCTTTTGAACATCTTTGTCATAACTAAGGGTGTGTAAAGTATCCCCACCTTTTCCTCATATGTCGAAGGAATTGAAAGAAAAAGTTGGTATCAGGAAGAAGAAAAAAGCACCAAACAGAGTCATCTGTGACAAAATGGAGAACCGGATCTGTTCTGGAAACATAGGTACGTTTAGGCCCTTCCGTGTAATGTAACAGTTCACCGCTTTTCTGAAATACATGCTGTTACCCTGCTGTGACAAATGCCCAAGCTACCTCCCTCTTCTTAGCCAGCCCCTCTGGTCACCTCTTGCCAGTTACTCCATCTCAGTGCTTTTCCCTCCAGCTTCAACCTTTCAGGCCAAATTTTGTTCAGCCCTGTCTGTCTTCTAGGCCTCACTCACTGTCCTACTCCACCTTCCCCATTAGGGAACAAATCCAATCCTCAATACTTTTTTTTCCCCCCTCTTTAATTTGTATTCCATTTGGTCTTCAGTTTACTATGAACCCTGTGCTCTGTGATTACGTTTGGTCTCACAACGGAGCCACAAGCCACGGCTCTTAGCCCAGCATTGTCACAGCACAAGTCCAAAGTACTCACAAGGCCACCTCCCCTCCTCTTCTCCCACCCTGTTGACATCCCTCCATCCCTGTCAGCCATTTCCGTGTCTGATGGCTCTTTGGTCTTTTTCCTCAGGAGAAACTAGTGTCCATAAGGAGGACCTACTCTGGGGAAGTCGGGCCTTTTCATTTTACTCTGTAGGAAGAGAGAAATGATCAGCGAGCAAGAAAAAAAAACCAAACAAACCCAAGTTAAAAATCCCACCTGTGCTCCTCTTGCAGAATCAGCCTAGCGAGAGAAACGCCTCCTTCCTCGCACTCACTGTCACAAAAAACCAAGAGCAAACCCAGAGCAGTAGCAGCTCGGGGCTCTCCAAGCCTGCCAACTTGGGCTGCATCTGCTGGAGCAGCCTGGCCCCTGAGCCCCCATCTGCTGCTCAATTTCCAAGCTTACCCCACAAGAGGGAGCGTTTGGTTCAGTTTATGGGCGAAACCTCGTTTCGAGGTGAAGAGAATAAATGCAGTTTCCCGCAAGTCCCGCGCCCGTTTACAACATACGAATTTTCGTAGTAACATTTTTTCTTTTAATGCAATTTTTTGCCATTTCGTAAGATTGTTATTTATTTACAGTAAGTTTTATAATGAATATCTAAAAATGTAATTAGGGTCTAATTCCCTGTTGATTCACCTGACTATAGACCCATTTATTCTGGGGAAAATAAAAGGTGTCGGTGTGAGGCATATATAAAATTTTCCATTTGCAGCGGATATCATTCTCCTCATAAATGTAAATACCAGCTCCATGAATTTCAAAAATTGATTGCAATAGCATAGGCAGACACAAGGTGCTTTTTCAGAATTTGCAGGCAAAGCATATAAAGTAAACAGCTTTGGTAAAATTCTAAAATAAGAGCTCTGATAAATTGCTACTGGAACGCCTCGGTCCAAATTTAAGTCCTGACATGAAGACAGGTGCAAGCCTCTGATAACAATTTTAATCTTAATGACCCAAAGTTGTATGGTGGTAGGCATAGCTAAGTCTAGTTTTACTAGACTGCTTATGCCATAAAGAGTGGCCCTTCATGCCTATAGCCAGGTAGGGATATGTTGGTTGCGAACCCTGCTTTACCCCAGTGTTCCTGGCTTCAGCTTAATCTGTAACACAAAGCATATGTGCCTCCTAGGAGGTCCTGCACTAGCCATTGGTTTTAAAAGGCTTCTCTGCTCCACAGAGGTTTCTACGCAAGTTTTCCCAAAGATGGATATAGTTGCTTTTCTGAACGTACAATTATCTGGGTTATTTCTGTCTCTTACTCCAGTTACCCTAAAGAGTTAGAGTTACTGACGTACAAAAGAAGCAAATATGCTCCACTACTATAAGCTTCCCGTATGATTTATGTGTGCCAGGCTTCTCTATGACCATCTATAGGTTAGATCTCGGACTCTGCTCCATTTTCACTTGCAAATTTCACCAAAGCAACAGCTGAATAAGATATTCACTGTTTGGCTTCTATGGCCACAAAAATGTCTTTCCATTATCAGCTGGAGTGACTACCACCTTGATAGTGATCAGAATTGGCTTCTCGTGTAGTACTTTGTTCTGTTCTCATTCAACAACAAGAATGTCAGTAATGCAGGATCAAACACAGGACTGACTGAATGACCTGACTAACGTGACAGCTACATGTAACTCCTACAAGGTAGGAGAAGTGAGGTGCACAGAAAAGAGCGTCAAATACCCTGAGAGAAGAAAAACATGATTCTCTGCTCCACTCTTGGTGTTCTGATCTCTGCAGTGAAGGCTGCTTATGTACTCACCAGACTAAAACATTGCTCTGTTTGAAACACAAGTTGTTGGATTCCTATCTTGAGAGAGAAATTCTGGCTCTGAACCCCAGGACCATGGCCTTGAGGGCTCTCTTAGCCCTGACTGTCTGTGCCAAGCCTCCCCTGGAGCCTCCTCCCATTCCTGCCTGTGCCCCAGGACCCCATTCCAGCTCAGCCCAGGACATCAGTCCCTGCCCCAGCAATGCCACCGTTGTTTGTGATCCCATCCCTGTTCTGACACCATCTTCTGCTTCTGACTGAACCTCCTGGTTGGACCCTAGATATCTGGTTTATCCCCTGCATCTTGCCCCCCTCAGCTCCCATCTCCTCCTCCCTTATGGAGCAGCCCTGCGCTTGCTACTCCAGTTTGTCACAGGTTTGTCATAGGATCATTTGGTTGTCTTCCTACTACTCTAGGTTACAACACTGATTTATATACCTTGCCTGTCCTTTTCCACCCTCTCCCAAGGAAAGGCATTTTTAGGTCAAGAAATGACTGAAATGAAGAGTTCTGAGGATCTCTGGTGATTGAGGTGGACATGGAGGAGTTGAAACCTGCATAAATTACAGCAGCTCTAGACCTATACAGCCACCTTTCTTAGTCCTCTTTATTCCTTCAACTGGGAGGTACTAGATTTACAGCTGTCTGCCTCTTGTACTGTACTGAACTATTTGCGCCAAGCACAAGCTGCAAA
The DNA here is from genome assembly GCA_033124195.1 of Coracias cyanogaster. Taxonomy (NCBI): domain Eukaryota; kingdom Metazoa; phylum Chordata; class Aves; order Coraciiformes; family Coraciidae; genus Coracias; species Coracias cyanogaster. The sequence goes on along the minus strand of JAVSBS010024816.1, from coordinate 42,779 downwards.
TGACTGTGGAAACCCAAATAACTACATTTGAGGTGGCTAAAGTTGCAAATATTTGTAAACTTTGGGATGGAAGTGGGGCCCCCAGAAAATGAGAGCCAGATAATACTCCTGCCTCAAAATCATTATTTCTCAACTCACTACCAGACACATCAATAGCACAAGTTGTTGAGATCAGTCCCATGTACGAGAATGCTCCTCTGCTTCCAATCAAGAGTCATTTGTGGAGACTTCTCTGAAATTGAAGTGTTAGCAGTAGACTGTTACGGGAAGGACCCAGTGCTTCAGATTAGCAAATGCAAGTGTGAGCAGCTACATGGTAAGTTATGTGACCACACCGAGATGACCTGTCCTTTCCATACCAGAGATGGGTACATTCTCAAAGCATGCACCATGCACTCAGCCACAGGATTCTCCGTGTTGGAGCAAGACATGCTGTCTGCTTCCAGAATGCTTCTTTGAAATGCTACACTACTTTGATATTTTTATTTTCAGGTTTTTACGTGCCAAACGTACTTATCAGAGAGGGTGGGTGAAAGTACTTGAGCTTTAAATAAAACTTGTAATGTGCACTACCAGCTGTTTGTAGCTGAATGACAGAGGTTCTGTAGCCAGGCTGCACCTTTTGCCTTTATTGGGTGAATTTTGTGTATACTACAAATGAAAGAACATATGGGGAGTCCTGACATGTGGTAGGTTCAAGGTTGTTACAGTGCATAAATCAAGTGCTTACACACACAAAATGGTTCAAACTTTACTGAAAACCTTCAGAGAGAAAAAAATAAAGGCCAGTGGGATCCATGGAGATCCAGAAGCTGATGGCTGTGCTCGAGCACAGAAGTATCAAACATTTCCTGCTTAATCAGCTACAGTTCATTAACTGGTGTAACTGAATGACTTCATGTAATGGAAGCAGATGCTGCTTTTTCTGGCCCAGTAGCTCATGTTTGTTTAGAGACAGGTAACAGCCTTGGTGACAGGCACAGGCTGCTATTATGACCACACCACCAGTCTGTCCTTCAGCGAAGAGCAGTTAATTGTGGTAACAACCTCTGACTGTGCAAACAACACCTCCAGTTTCTATTTGGTGAGTTTAAAAGCTGAGAAAGAACTTTCCAATGGGACAAGGAGGGCACCATCTTTTCTCATCAAAATCACTGAAAGACAACCTACTATTGGTAGGTCTGACACAAAGTTCACAGGACAAGCAGCCTGTTTCACTGGAAAGTTGTAACTTCCTATAAGGAGCACTTTCCAAGTGCTTCTGGAATGTTGTCATTTCCAAGATGGTCAAAGTCTCTAGCACCTTCCAGAAGAGCTGTGATGAGCAGGCCACGGTGTGACCTTACAGCATAGACTTCCTCAGTGTATTGTCCAGTAGGACTTCTGTGCAGAGGCATATGGTTTTAATTCCAATGAATGAAATTCATAGATGCCATCTGCTCTGTAGTCTCAAGCAACTTTGTGTTTTAATTCATCAGCCAGGAAAACAAGGCTAATAACACACTTGGAGGTAAGTCACAGTTTAGTAAATCCTAAATTCCATGAGCTCTTTAAGCCCAAGGCTGGGCTATTAATAAGCAAAGATTACAAGCCAAATCATTAAAGAGTTTTTGTTCTAAATATGGCAGCCACCACAATGGCAGAAGGTCTTTCAAGAAGCTGTTTCTTCCAACTGAGAAAATAAACTGGGCAATGGCATAGCACAAAACAGTTGCCAGTTAGACGAATGATGATTGTTTAGGGTTTAAGGGATGCTTCAGCTCTTCTTTGCGCTCTCCCTGTCCACCTTTTCCCCCTTCTTCCCTTACAAACCAGCACTTCATCTTCTTGCCAAATGGGCAGTAGTATTCGGCGTGGCTAGGGTGGGAGTTTATACCAACTTTCACGGATGCAAAGGCACTGTAAGGGATCTGCAGGAATTAGTAATGTAAGTCAATTCAAGTCCTAATCGAAAGTCAAAATTGCCACAGTCGCCTTGCTTTCATGTGATTTCATCTGCGCAGTCTGTCCTGTTGCAGTGTTAGGCCTTGGAACAAGACAACAACTCATCCTGCACATACACACCCGTGTCCTAGCCCACATAGGTCCTAGCCAAGTCAAATAGATAAGTAAGATCACGATGCTGGCTAGGCTCCTCTACAGTGTAAGGATCATAAAAAGCATAAGGGTGAATGATACACCTATAGTGGGAATAAAAGAGCCTAAAAAGCAACAAGGCTGGATTTTGTGGGGTCTGTTGCCCTCTGTTTTATCAGTAGCTAATGATGGTGCAGTTGGCTCAAGCACGCCCAGCTGCTTGTACTGACACAGCCAGAATGACCAAAATTATGCCTCAGGGACAATATACTGATGCCAAAACCGTACCTAGAGCAGGTGATTTCCACCTTGCAGAAAGAGAAGAAGGGTGTTGACGGGACTATCAGATCAGTTCAGGAAGGAGCTCACCTACGCCTGATTGTTGGCACAGAAGCCATCAATACTAAGAATAAAACCCCTTACTGTTGCATTTAGAAATTAAAGCTGGCCAGCACATATTGAGGCAGTCATATTCTGAGTAAATATTGCTTTTCCACAGCAGATGCAATAGACTTTCATGGTAAATTTGCAGTGGTATATAATGAATACAATGCATAGCCATGTGCATGGTCTGAAGGTCTAGTGCTGCTCAATCTACAATCTACATCTGGTCTTCTTGTTCTGCCACTTCTACTCAATGCCTGTTTCTTTTTTTTGTAGCAGTTAGTAACAAAACTTAAAGCAAATGTTGTTGCCTTCTTTTTTACATATATTTTTTTTAAGATTGTTTTTAAGCAAAGGTTTTTTGTATATTCTGGCCTGAATAATTAAGCTTCTGAGCACAAATGAAATGCAATATTAAAGGGCAAAAGCATAAACTTTCCCATGCTGTTTTCTCAAACGCTTTCTTCCATCTATAGAAACAAACACTTGCTAGCCTCTTCTACACCATTATTTTGAAAATGTTTGCCAAAATTACCAGTTACCATTGAAGGCCTTTCTCACAGAGGAACTAACCTGTAGCCAGCAATTTATTTTACAACCATGAAGCAATTTAGACATGAGAGCCACTAGATGCCCCAACTGGATAAAGAAACAGGAATCTTGAAGGAAGGCTTCCTTCTCCTCTTCTTCTGTTCCCTCTAATCTTACCCATTTGTAAAGCTGCTTTCATCACACAAACAGCTCATTCCCTATACCGTGTGATGAATGAAAGATGCTGAAGAGTTGCTTCCACCTCTTTCAGCCTTCTCATACCAAAAAAGCTAAAACAAGGTTTACTTTTGTTGCTCAGTAATTAACAGGAATGTTGAGTCCACCGCAAAGTAGTTCTGCTGTAAGGAACCATGGAAAGAATATACTGCAAGCTCCTGCACCATTATGATAGAAAGGCTGAAGCAGACCATTTTTCCCAGGGTATATTACAGTTAATATTGTACACCAAAAATAAACATCAGCAGTTTGACTTGAGATTGCTTTCCATTCAATTGCTTAATCGTCAGTTTCTGGATTTATGCACTATCCAATTTTATTGATTACTTGATTACCTTTCAAGATATAGTGCTTGAATATAATATGTCTCTTCTCTCTCCAAATAAACAACTCTAAAAATTATCTGCTTCGAGATAGAGGAGGAAAATAGGCCATAAACTGAAATTAATTCCTTAGCCAGCAGTATTTCCTGACAATCTGAATTGTATATCCTTCACTGATATGCAGCACATGAGCAAAATAAACTCCTTGAAATGCCAGATTTCAGCTTGGATTAGAGAAATGTCATAGCGTATTACAAGAGCTATTTTGAGGGACTTTTGGGAGGTATGTAGTTCCGTGTTCTGCTTAAAGCAAAACAACCATTAACACTAAATTAGGCCCATCATGGCTTCACCTGACTGAGTCTTGAAAACCTCCAAGGATGGAGAATCTACAGCATCTTATAGCTTCTTCCAGCACTTCACTACCATCTTAATGGAAAATATTTTCATAATGTCTTACCTGAACCTCTCAAGTCACAACATACATCCCTTACCCTTGTCTGTTTTGTGCTTGCTGTGAAGAGAAGTCCGGCTTTGTCATCTTCGTAACTTCATTTTGTGTAGTCATAAGACAATCTCTTCTTCACCAGACTAAACAAGCCCAGCTTCCCCAGTTTTTCCTCATAGATCATGTGCTCTATGTCCCTGGCCACTGTTGTAGCCCTCTTGCAGGACCATCTCCAGATTTTAACACCCCTCTTGAAGTGTGTTGGGGCATCCCAGAACCAGACAGAGTACTCCAACAGTGGCCTTCTCAGCAGCAGATTAAGCAAGGGATAACCTCCCTTAATCCGCTGGCCATGGTCCCCCTAAAGTAACCCTTAGCTGTTTGTTTCATGGTGGGAGCACACAGTTGGCACATGTTCAATTTGGCATCCACTGTCACACCAAGTAACATCTATAATCCCAGGTCCTTTCCAGTGAGGCTGCTGCTCTGTCAGCCAGTTCCAAGTTAATGCTGATGCCTAGGACTATTCTGCCCCAGCTGTACTTTCTTTTTCCCCATGAGTTTTCTATTGCCCCAGCCCCTGAGTTTCTCAGGTCACTGTAAACTAAAGTTCTGCCATTTGCCATGTCAGTCACCCCTGCTAATTTAGCATCATCCACAAATTTGTGGAGGATGTGTGCTGCCTCACCATCAAGACTGTGCATGAAACAATGGATAATATGGACTGTGTTTCCCTCTGAGGGACTTTGTAAGTCCTCAAGCCGTTGATTTCAACCCCTTGAGCCCCAGTTTCTACCATACTCAAGCCCAAAATTCCTCAGCTTCTGAGTGGAAGAAACATGGGCAGAAGCATCACAATCACATCAACCATATCTGTCAGCATCTACCTCCTCGCCAGAGACTGAATACTTCCAGGCGTGAATGAGTCACAACCTAGCAGAATGTTTTTTTTTTCCCTATTGGCTTCATGTTCCAGAGGCAGGACCTGGCCCACCTGTGGCTCTGCGGCTCTGCCCTCACCCAGGTGATCATGGTTGGGGTGGTGGGTGAGGCCAGGGCTACTTTAACCAGAAGCCTATCAGTTGGAAGAGCTTCCTGTTGGGTGTAGCTTCTGTTGGGGCTGGTTGCATCTTGCTGAGCTCTCTGGGTGGTGTCTTTCCATGTGAAGGGCCACTGAGGGAGCCATCTCTGTCTGTTGTGTCCAGCAGGTGATGCTGGCACCACAGTGGGC
>JAVSBS010024816.1:23835-37449 GCA_033124195.1 Coracias cyanogaster | reverse complement strand
GGGCCACTGAGGGAGCCATCTCTGTCTGTTGTGTCCAGCAGGTGATGCTGGCACCACAGTGGGCAGCGGAGGAGCTGAGTCCACAGGAATTTATGTCAGGACTGTTTGAAGGAAGACTTCTGAGGGAGTGTTGCCGCCGAGTTCAGCATTGGCCTATGTGATCAGGCAGATGATAGCAGTATAAAACGATGATGGCTGAACCAGCACAACAAGCCCCTAAAGTGTTGTGCTCCCTACCCACCACCTCCTATGGTGGTACACACAGAGCTCTGGGAGCAGGTTTTTGCCTGTGAAGACAGAAGCAAAAAAGGACATTAGTACTTCAGTCATTTCCATGTTTGTTACTGGACTGTCTCCTCTTTCATCAGCTGACCTAGCTTTCCTCTGAACTTCCTTTTCCAGCTAACGTTCCTGTAACATCTCTTATCGTCCTTTGTGTCCAACGTTCTGTTTTGACCATCCTCATTTTGTCTCTGTAGCATTTGTCCTTAATTACAATATTGTTATATTCTTATTTCATTGCATCTCTTTGTTTCTGCTTCTTGTACACTTCTTTTTTCTGTGTTTTAGTTCATTGAGAAGCTCCTGGCTTAACCAAGCAGGCCTTCTGCCAGAATTACCAGTCTTCCTGTACAACAGGATGGTTTGTTCCTGAGCTCTCAAAAAGTTTTCTTTCTGCCAGCTTTCCTGGGCACCTTTCCCCTTCATGGCTGTTTCCCAGGGCACTCTGCCTAGCAATTCCCTAAAAATAAGCTAATGTCTGCTCTCCTGAAATCCAGAGTCCTTAAACCTGCTGCTTTCTTTCCCACCATTCCTTCAGATCAGTCATCCTATGGTTACTGCAACCCAAGCTCCCAACCATGACTACATTTTCCACTAGCTCTTCACAGTTTGTGAACAGTAGGTCTGGTAGAGCGTTACCTGCAGTTAAGCCTCTAATATTTCTGTGTTCTGAAATTATCACCAACATAATCTGGAGTTTTCCTGGAATGCTTACATAATGATGTGTTGTCAATGTCTAGAGGGTTGAAAACCACATGAGGATGAGGGCCTAAAAACAGAAGACCTTTACTGGTCACTTTAGAAAACCTCATCTGCTATGTCCTCTTGGTCAGATAGACTCAACCTCAGTGTGCCCTCGTCCTCTGCTCTTGACCCAGAGATATGCTCGATGACCATGTCCTCCAGCTTTATAGTGGAACACTGGACAGTCATCCTTCATGAGCCTCCCCTCTCTTCTTTCTTGCTTGTCTTTTCTGAACCACCTTTACTCCTGCCTGTCCATGGACTTCAGTTTCTGTTCACCAGGGGGTTATACAAGAGGGGAACACAGGATCCACATTCAAGCTGCCTGAACTTGAGGTCTGCTTATAGCTAGCTTACTGTTCACTTACACAACTTATGCAAAACCTGTTGTGTTAAATGTTGTTTCATACTTTGGAGGGAAAAGAAATCTAGGACCTGTCCTCCTTACCCTTCTGCAAACAGGGGTAGATGACGTTCTGATCTGAAAGGGGACAACACAACTATTCCCTGTGACATGGCTCACATGCACAAACAAGGTGTGAAATGAGCCAGGATGAGCCACCAGACAAGACCCAGCACTCAGATCCTGTTTTCTACCCATGTCTGCATTTGCAGCCGTGGGAAATACAGGAATGATTAGTACAGCAATGACTTCACCTGGACTGTAATACTGCAGTTATGCTGCACACATGACCGTTCAGGCTGGGCTGAGGAAGGGCAGAAAGAGAACTTGCTCTCAACTTCAAACTAATAAGCACATTCCTTTAACTCAGGAAATTCCCATAAAAATGTAAATATAGCCTATTTCCTATTGTATTCAGTAGTGCCTATATACATACAGCAATATGGTTCACAGCAATCTTCTGTAGACCTCCAGCCAAGTTAAATGCTTTTGAAATGCTAATGAACACAATGAATCAATTCTTCATAACCCAAGATATTGTTGTGGACTCAATAAGGGGAAAGCATCCTTAGCAAAGAGTGACTATCCCCCTTCACATGGGAAACAGATTAGGTTTGGACTGTAGACCTTGTGAGTGGGAATCAAGAGCCACCTTCAGGTTAGTTCCATGTGGATTTTGTTATATGCTTGATTATTTACAAAGCAGCTAAAGAGTGGTTCAGCTATAAGCAAGGAAAATTATACTTGTATTCCATGTAATAAACTGTAAGTCAGCCTGTATGTGGCTCGTGGATCTCTCTTGAATTTGTGATGCCATAATCTTGAACAGTGTTCTGTTTCTACACCACCACAAACAGGAATGCAGAATTGTTATGGAAAAGGTACACATATATGGGTGAATAAGCAGATATCTTCTGAAAGTTAAGAATTACCAGTGTCAATGGAAATGCATTTTAGACTACTTTGGATTTATTGTCTCAACCTTAGAGTGAATTACAACTATGGAAAATGCATAGTTTCTGCATTTTCTATTTTCTGACAATCCCTAGAATTCATACTGTGACAAGAACAAGAGCTTTCTGGACTCCAGGGTACAGGACAATGATAACAGTGCTACTGTTGATGCTCTGTATGTAACAAGATTTGTATGGAAAATACAGTGTTTGCAAGCAGAAAGTCTAAACTCTTCCCCCACCACCTCCAGAACTTTGAACCTATCAGACAGTTTTATCTAACAGTGACAGAGATCTCACATGGAAAGCTTGCATGTGTTCATTAAAGAATTTACCTACTTTTCTAGAGGGACTCTGGTTTTGCTCCACTTTAGGGAAAGGTTGCAACATGAGTTTGCACCTCAGGGACATCAGACAGTACTCAGAAAGCATTCTGAAGGCCTTGGGTTTAGGAAAAAATTTGGACACATCTTTAGGTAGAGAGTGGAGTCAGGAAGCAAAAAGTGATTAAGGACACGTTAAGAACATCTCTCTTGTGGCACTTGTACATAGCAAGTCAGCATCTCACATAAACAAGGCCAGATGTGCCACACAGATGTTAGATGGTCTGATTTTGCTACACATGTGCTTTACTGTTGCTGTGTGCACATGTAGCATGTGTGTGGTAGACACTGAACATCAGCTACAGGGATCTGGAAAATGAACTTCCACTTGTTACACTAACTTAAATTGCTCATGGAGTTCCTTGTTTTCTTGCACAAAGCCATTTCTCTTGATATTGTTGATCTAACGAGGCCAGCAAGAGGATCACTTCCTTCAAGCACCGTGAAGCTCTGTAGTGCACAATTCTCACAGCTTCCCAATTGGCTCTTGCCTTTTGGGTGGGATCACAAAGCACCACAAACTTCTGTGCTACAAATATCACCCAGTGTTGTCGAAGGAGTACAAGGCAATGTAGATCTAAGTCCAGGATGCTGGGTGGTCTTCTTAGACTCTTGGCTTTCTGTAGGGTGTGAACGCTCTCCAGTAGTGTCTTAAACAAAATAAGTGATTTGTCATGTATTTAATGCCCTCCACGAGAAAGCAGGCACAGCTTTCAGGTTCCTTCTCGGGGAGGAGGAAGAGCAGCACTCTTTGCTTCACTTCTGTGTCCCACTCCGATAGAAACTGAGGAACCACCCAGACAATTTAACGTTGGTGAGAAGTACCCTTGGAGAGAGTAGGTCAGTGCAGCAGTGCAGCAGCCTTTTCTATGCAGCAGACATTGTTAGAAATGTCTGATAACAATGTTAGACATTGTTATCAGAAAGCTTCATGCTTCTGCTCATTTACCAAACCAAAAGTCAAGCAGAAACCCATCAGGGCCAGTTTTGACAAGAAAGGAATGGCTCATTTCAACTATTTGCAATCTGAATCCACTTTTGAAGGATTACCATGTTTCTCCTTAGCATGCTTATCTCTTAGGTCCTACAAAAATAGTAGTTACTGATTCCAAATTTCCATCTGTTTGAATTTGATACCTTTTGTTTTCTATTTTAAGCTCATGCAAGTGGAAAACCAACTCTCAAGTACGTCCCAGACTGCCTACTGGGAGGAGCAGAGGTCCTCTGCTCCTAGAGCAGGATCTGATAGCTAATTCTAAGTCCTAGTTTTGAAAGTACTACAGAAGTACAGTGCAGCAGATGAATATTGCCTACCTGTCCTGGGCTCTCGCTATACCCAGGCTTACCCTAACTTGTCATGGAGTGGGACTCCTGGAAAATCATTGTCCTGCCCACTCAATCTTCCACACACAGGAAGTAAGCAACAGTTCCCATATTCTATTTCCTGGCCAAATGAAAGCTTGGGAGATCAGGAGTACTGGCCACAGAACAGTTGCTGCCTTTCCTCCCAAGAATTATAGAATCATTGAATACCTCAAGTTGGAAGGACCCATAAGGATCATCAGGTCCAACTCCCTACTCCTTGCAGGACTGTCTAAAGTCACTGTCCATGTGACTAAGTGTCATCCAGATGCCCCTTGAACTCTGACAGGTTTGGTGCCATGACCACTTCCCTAGGGAGCTTGTGACTGACCACCGTCTCAGTGAAAAGCTTTTAATGTCCAGTCTGAACTTCCCCGATGCAGCTTCATTCCATTTCCTTGTCAACGGTCACCAGAGAGAGGAAATCAGCACCTCCCCTCCTCTGCCCCTCTTTAGTAAAGTGTCACCCCTCACTCTTCTCCAAGGTGAACAAATCAGTGACCTCAACCACTCCTCACAAATCTTGCCCTCAAAGTCTTACACCTCCTTGGTCTCCCTCTTCTGGACACACTCTAATAGTTTTATGTCCTGAGTGGGTTAATCCACAGATTCTCTACAGATACTATAACTGGAATTAGCTGAGGGAGATAGCTCTGGAGGCAGTACAGCTTTCCACGGGGTAGAGAGACCAGGAAACATCTCATTTTGTCAGCCCAAATCACTGCTTTTTAGCTAACCTGAAGGGAGTCAGAACAACAGATTTACTCAAAATCTGCTTGTTATAGCAAGAAAAGAGTCTCTTTTTTTTACAATTAAGAATATTCAATCTTTCCTCAATTGATTGCTAGCACTGCTATTGGAAATGCATTGTATGGTACAAGAACACAGTGTTTATAGTCAGTCCCTCAATGTAATTTCAGTCCGACTAACAGTCACCAGCACTAAACAACACCTGAGCAAGGCCCTAATAGTACATTCATTAATAGAACAAGAGTCCATTTGGAAAGTGTAAAACATCTGAGATTTCTTAATTGCCTTTTAAAATTGGAACATAGTGTGTTATTTTTGTTGACACTTGTGCTTCTAGTGAACAAATAGGCTGGAAGGATACTAACAGGAAATTTTGTTCACAAGATAAGCAGCTGTTAGTCCCTAAAGCTTGAGAAGTTCATGAGGGCCAAAAAAAAAAGTCTTTCTGTGTCTGTTTTAATGAATAGTCAGCATTCCACATCAGCCAAAGGAAATGCTTTGGGGCCAGTTTTTACAGACGCAATCAAATCTTGTGTTTGTGTGAAGAAGGACAGAGCTTGCCCTTTGTTTGTGAAATAACAGTTTCAAAGGTTATGCTTTCACCACAAAAATCTTGAACTGTTGTCATTCCGAAAGGACTGAGACCTATACTATTTTGTAATTTACTGTTTAATTTCTGGAAAGATGCTTGGTCCAGAACATGTCATTATGTTCAGATTGGAAACTGATTATTTTCATGCACATTTCTTGAAAAGTCTGCTCTGGCTTATAATCATCTACAAAGCATCTGACAGAGAACTGCTTCAGTCTTTTGGTCTTCTGTTTGTGTCCCACAGACACTACAGCTTTCAGGTAAACTCACAAAGGAGAGAGTAACAAAAGCATGTCAGTAGTAGACCATATGATCCATCAGTAAGATTGTAAAATGGACATGCCTTCATCAAATTTACCAGTGCTGTGCTGTGAGCATCTACATCTTCAGCTGATGTAGATGGCATAACCTCACTTATTACTGCTATGCTAATACACAGCAGCCAATGCTGTGGACCTACTGAGTCATTGGTAATTCTGGGAAAATTCCATCCTTCTTTGGAAATACTTGTTCTTGGAAAAGTGATGTTGGATTTTTGTATGTAAGGCATGTTATAGGACTGTCCTTCATAGCAAGCAAGTAGTAAATTTAACTTTAGACATTATAATTTCATATGAAAACATGAAAATAAGAAGGAAAATTGAACAAGTTACTGCAAGTTCTGTATGATCTATTTGTAGAAGAGTAGTGAAACTTTAGAGCCCTGAATTCCTTCCAGTGGAAAAACCAAGCTCTAAAGAGCTTGGCATTCATGAAATCTTAATCCAAAAGGGCCAGTGAAGTAGTAAGCCATGCTCCTTGCAGGAAGATTAACATAATGACTTCAAATCCTTCACAAGCCCAGTGAGAGAGAACATGGTAGGCCTTCAGTCAAGCTGCTCTTTAGTTCTCTTCAACATGTAAGAATAGAAAATATAACATTTGTGATATGCTAAACTTTCATAGTCTAACAATGGAGTCTGGCTCCTTTTCTGTATTTTCTCTTCCTGGTTTACGACAGAATGAAGTTTTATTTGTCGTTTACACGAAATATGTATTTAGATGTGTCTATGACCAAAACAATGTAACTGTGCATATGGAGTTCTCACCAAGCATAGGGCGGGTTTATTTTCTCAAGAAAATACAATGGCTTTAACTGCAATTATGTACAAGCATTAGGTTATTAAATTTCAGAGTAATGAAGAATATTAGGAAACAGCCTAGACATGACAGAGTATGTACAAAATGCCACACTAATCGCTTGCACAAACACTATCATTGATAAGCTGAGAATCTCCTCAAGCGTAATGGAACAACGGAGCAGAGGACCACACAGCAGCTCTGACCATGTTGCATATAAGGACCAGGGCTCTTTGTGCATTCAAGCTTCATTTTGGCCATGGCAATTCCAAACTGACATGCACTTGAGTATTCAGCTGCCTTGGATCAGAACAGATCCAGTAGGTCTAACCATTTCCTCTAGTTTTTCCATCACTAATGCGTCCTCAGAAGGTGCAAGTGTAGTTGATGTTGGAAATGACACAGTGAAAAGGGAATAAACACTTTTTCAGGAATGTCCTGGTCTTAACATGACAAATGATGTTTTATTTTCTCTGTATCTAGCATGTTGTTTTCTTAGTAATGCCTGAAGTGCTCAGAAGTAGAAACAAGTTGTGACATTCATATACATTGGTTCCTGTCATCACATTTGAAAATATATTTTATCTGGAAAAAGTTGAATAATTTTATTTTCTTCTACTTCTGGTTTTGTTTGGGTTTTGTTGTTTGGTGGTTTTTTTAAACAAAAAGCTCTTTTCAAAATGGAAATAGCTGTTTCAACTTTGGTTGAGCTTGAAAACTGTATTTTGTTGCAAGAGAAGACATTCTTTAAACTTTGTTATATATATGTGCGTATGCATTTCATTAATGTGTATTTGTATAGAAAAGTTTATATAAAATTTCATTAATTAAAAGTCACTGCAATGTTTCAGAAATATATTTAAAAGTCTAGTCTACAGGAAATTTTAATTTCCCCTAGATCACATTCTAAATTAACCATCTGTATTTTTGAATGAGCATCCTTCAAGACTGAACTGTTGCACTAGGTCATACCTCACTGAGCTTGGACAGAAATTGCATTTTTTTTTTTCATCCCTTTTTCCCTGACCTGGGCATTTGTGCTGCTTTCACTGTTTTCCTCAGTGGCAGTAGCTGGTTAAACTAAAGGGCTAAAAGCAGCCCTCTGGACTTAGCTGAGTGCTAGCACAGGGTACAGTAATCTCACTGGAGTGAGTAGGCTCTACACTTTTATTTGTAACACTGTTCTCATTCGTGTCTATACATAAAAAGTGCTGAGGGCTTTTTCTTGTATTAGCGGAAAGGATGAACTCCCAAAGGCTCCTGTGGCAGTGCTAAGACTCCCTGTTTGTTCAATGGGAAAATCCACCCTGGCCTGCCTCTGGGACCCAAGCACAAAACTGACCATATCACACTTAGCCAAGCTACTGTCGCAGGCTGCCTGCCAGTACTGTTGCAGAAAATGCTCAAGTTCAGCTTTCCAAGCTGTCCTTCAAGTTCATACAGACAGCTGCCAAGAAGCTTTTTTAAGTGACAGCGAGTCTGAGACTTATGGAGACAGAAGGCGAAGGCAGCTGGTTTTAGTTATCAGAGATAATTTACGTATCACCAGGTATTGCCTGCTAGGCATGGAGAGACTGACTGCCAATGAGACAGGGGGAGCAGCTTTTATGGACCCACACCAGTGTTTGCTTTGCTATCACTGTGCATATTTACCTGTGTGCTTGCCACCTTCCTTCTTCACACAGGGAATCCAAAATATTTGTGAAGCAGAATGCTTCAGCCTACACTGAAACACTCACAGACAAGGCAACTTTGTCTCCTATTTAGTTAGTTCTTCTCGAAAATCAATCCGGTATTTTGTAGGGTAAATTTTCACTTCAGTTTGGCATCAGTTGAGTCACCACTCCGTGGGCTGTCACTAAGCTAACCCATACCGTGCAACATCCTCAACTCTCCTTTCTCAGAAGACCTTGGTAAATACAGTTAACTAGATGACACTGTTTGCTCCAGCTCATGAATCATATAGACTGCAACTGCTTGTTAAGTCAACCACCTCAAAAGATTTCATTTTCCCCTTCCCTTTCCCTAAGTGATGGGTTACACACAAGCAAAACACTGTCTGATGTTTTGATGTTTGCAAGCTACTTCCCCTTGCAACTTTGGCAACTCCTTCCTATGTAACCTATACAAATATGTGGTGTTCATTCATCTGGAATTAGAATAGGGAAGCAGTTGAAGCTGTGAGGCTCTTTGTGATGTAGTTAGAACTATGTAGTTAGAAATCCAGCTGCTCTCCTGCCTCTTCTATCCCTTTTCCCATTACTCATAATTCAAATTCCTTTGGCTTCAATTTTCCACACTCGACCTCAGCTCAAAAGTGATTACGTTGGACATCTGAGTAAAATCTGTTGAGCCATTTTTGAATGATTCAAGTGTGAAGAAACACTGCCATATGCTCTGACCCAATATAAATAAACAGAGGGGAAATTTAGAGCCTTTTTTTTCTGTAGAGGTCACAGCAGACAGTTTCTTAAGTTTTTTTAGCTTGATGCAAGAGTTTAAAATGGGAAATTATGGTACCCAGTGTAAAGTAGCAGGTCCCCAATGCAGCCTTGTATCCCTTACTCTTCTGTGGTTCTACAGCAGGGCTCTGAAATGTTACCTGTAAGTGCACGTGGGCGTACACATAAAGGGCAACATTCAACCTGTGCTGTCTGTGCTGACAGCAGCAGAATTTCAGTTTCCCCTCAAACCCGAAGCAATGTGCTGTTTTTTGTTCCAAGTGAACTTTGTTCATACAAACAAAGTGTCTGAAAGGAAGACAGAGCAAGGACACTACCTGGCAAGGCCTGCCTCTCAAGGCCTATCTAGGGCTGTAGCCGCAGGATCCAGAGGAAGCACTTGATGACTAAAGAAAGGCAAGTTATACACATCTTCAAAAAAAAAAAAAAAAAAAAAAACCCAGAAGGTCAAACCTGGAGAACTACAGGCTAATTGGTCTCGCTTTCATGGTCCTTGGAGAGATAATTAAGCAGGGATTTACCAAGGGTAAATTATGCCTGACCCACCTGATTGCCTTCTGTGATCAGGATCTCAGTTTCTGGACACAGGCAGAGCACTGCATGTCATTTATCTTGACTTCAGCAAGGCTTTCAACATAGTCTTACACAATGTTCTTGTATCCAAGTTAGGATGTTATCGTTTGGATGGATGGACAGCCATCCATCTAAAAACTCATTCATTAGGCTCACAAGGGTAGGGGTTAATGGGCCTTACTTTATCTGTAAGCCAGTAAGAAATGGAGTACTGTGGGGCTTTTCCTGAAACCTGTCCCGCTGAACATCTTTATCAATGGCCTGACTGCACTTTCATCCAGTTTGTAAATGACACAAAATTGGGGGAAAATTGTTGATGCACTCAAGGTCAGGGCTGCCATTCATAGGGACTTAGATTGGAGGAAAGGGGCCAGTAGAAACCAGTTGAAATTCATTAAGCACAGATATCAAGTGATGCTGCTGGGAAGTAAGTTCTTGTGCAAGGACACGGGGTGGTCCCTGCCTGGCTGGGAGCAGCTCTATGGGAAGGGACCTGGTGGCCTTGGTGGGCACACACTGGGTATGAGCCAGCAGCATGCCCTGGCTGCAGGGGTGGCCAACAGCACCCTGGGAATTATTCACAGGGACACAGCCAGGACAGCAAGGGAAGGGTTTATCCTTCTCTACTCAGCATATCTCAGACTACGTCTCAAAACGCTTCACCCAGTTTTGACTTCCCAATATAAGAATGACATTAACAAACGAGAGCAAGTTCAGTGGAGGACCCCGAGCTGCTCAGGGCCTGGACCACTTGCCTTGTGGGGAAAGCTGAGGGACCAAGGCTTGTTCAATCTGGAGAAGAGATGGCTTTGGGGGTGCCTGGCAGTAGCCCACCTGTACCTGCAAGGAGGTCTTCAAGGAAATGGAGCCAGGCTTTTCACAGCAGAGTGTGGGAGGACATGACATATGCTAAACAAGAGAGGTTCAGACTGGAAATAGAAAAAAAGAATTCACTCTGAGGACAATCAAACATTGGAACAGGTTGAGCAGACAGTCTGTACAGTCTCTCTCCATCCTTGAAGATTTACAAGACTAGACTGGATAAAGCCCTGTACAACTTTGTCTGATCTCATAGATGACCCTGTGTGTAACAGGAGGTTGGAACAGAGACAATCTGAGGTGTCTCCAGCCTGAATTATCCTAAGATCCTCTGTTGCATTCGAGTGAAAACACAGTGTGTCCCCCCAGGTCTGCTGGTGCAAATCAATACTGTAGCCCGAGGGTAGCACTACTGTGGCCAATGTGGTGTCAGGAGGCAGAGGTAGAAACCACGAGAGCAGTGTGACGTGTGTTCCCACCCAGTCGCTCGCCTTTCCCTTCAGTCTCTGCTACACTCCCACCTGTGTTTTCCCAATATTTTTCTGTCATGTATCAAAAGCATTGAAGAAAATTATTTCATAACTCACAAGACCTGTTAATTTCGTAAGCGTAAGACTAGGATTCAGCTACTTTGAAACTGAAGAAAGGAGTGTTAGTATTTGTTTCAAGAAGAGGAATTTGAGCCAGAACTGTGATTATTTCTAAGACATCCTACCCCAAGATCAGAAGGTGATAGCCTGCTTTGGCCCAGAGCAGATTCAATCAAATTCAGTGATACAAATCTCCCTTTTTTTTTTTTTTTTATGGAGTCTGCTGTCTAAGAAATAATTTGGGACTTTGAGACTATAAAACACTAAGTATTATAGAACATGAGGGACAGTGTTATTCTTACTTGAATACAAGGAGTTTTAATATGTGAGCAAATTATCATTTTCCAGACTCATTCAGAAACTCAGTGAAGTAATGGGGTTTTCCCATCCACTGCCAGCTGGCACTGAATCAGACTTTATGTGCTGTAGTGGAAGTAAGACTGGTAGGTTTGAGTCATATTTCAGTCATGACAATAGATCAGCTTGTATTAGAGAAGCAGTGGGTATGGTTGTAAAGAAGATTAGTTCCCAGGCATATGAAGTGGAATGGATAATGAAAGACTGTAATAATGAAGGACTATGAGAGAGCAAAAGGAAACCAAAGTTGCTGGACAACTGAGTGAATGTGATATAAGAAGGAGTCAGACAGTTTATTTTGGAAGCTAATGTGGATGAATGGCTGGAAACAGCAATGGAAGATGGAAAAGCTATGATCTCAAGGTAGCAGGACAAGACCTTTTTCAGTAACTTGAATAGAAACCTGGAGACTAAGTAAGGATTTACGTGGCTAACAAGGAAAATTAAGAACTTAAGTACTTAGGAATAGCATAGGATCAGTGGTTTAATATTCAAATTAATTAAAAAAAAAATTTTCAGTAAGAGGCACATTTGCAAATAGAAGTAACAAAACTTTTGATGTAACACAGCACAAAGTCATCTACAGCGTGTAGTAAGTTTTACTACTCTCACACAGTGCAAAACGTTATTGAGTCTTGTGGTGGTATGTGATGTAATGACTAGGTGATGTTAATCTTACCTACTTTTCCTTAGCCCAAGGGCATCACAGGACAGTTAAGAGAGTGATAAAATCTCTGTAGTTTGGATAACAATTTGTTTTCTCTTAGTTTGTCTTTTAGAGTTATCTGTACTTAAACATAAGATGTTTTTATGATAAAAGAAAGAAAAGTGGAAAAAAAAAATCTGAATGCACCCACAAGTGAAAAATATGTTTTATTTTTGCATTTGACAGTATAAAAAGAGGCTTACTCTTAAATGGAGAGTCACTGGAGTCACGTTGTATTAACAATGAACACTAAGGAGCAAGATATTACAACTGAGAGAACAAAACCCTAACAGGAAAGATTCTATTACTTCAGAGTGTGTTGTTGCCAGACCTGTTCAAATACTTCTGAAAATGGAATTTTGACTTGGAAATTGAGACCTACATGCATGATTTGAAGTCTGAAAGTCATGGCTAGGAATGAGAAGAGTAAATTCAATTTGTTTAGTGAATTGAAGCCTACAGAATTTAATCAGTGTCTCTGTCACATATAAATGAATTCCAGTGTGAAAGGACTTGCAAACAGAATTGCAGTAAGAGTAATTGGATATGTTTTGTTTAGTGTCAGGATTCATACTGATCATTTTCTAATGTTATTCCTGACCCTGGTTTTGTTATGTTTTCTTTAGGTTTATAGCAGTGGAATGAGGCTGAGCTAGGAAAAGCTCAACAGAAAACTAGTTTCACCAAATAATGAGAAAATAGTCACTGAATTTGCTAGTATGCAGGACTTCAGATACCCCAAGAAGGAACGAGGGTGGAATAAATGCTGCAGAGCTCCTGTCCTTTATTACTTATTTCTTTTTAAAGAATTTACTTATCACTCATGTTGAAATGTGATATTAAAACTAAAATGCTATCTCCAGGGCATAAAACCTTAAGACATTTACTAGTAAGAAAAGCTAGTAAGCTTAGATTTTTGAAAGAAAAATGGCAAGTAATTTCAAAAAGAGGGAAAGACGTTGTGAACATTACTGAAAGCTACAACACTCCATTTAATTTTCAATAAGGCTTTTCTGTACCTTCTTATACAGTGATAGACTCAGTGCATAAGTAGGTATGGTTGCTGAATAGATCTGTACAAATGTGGTAAGGGGAAGGATGACAGTACACCTCATCTGGAGATAGCATTCCCCAAAATCTTAAATACCCCTCTTAAAATTGTTCATCTCCCTTTCCTGTCCCTAGTTTATCCTACATGACAAATCCAGTTTTGTTCCCTGATGCAGAAGGCTGAAACAGTCACTATTTTGTTCACCAGAAAGGAAAAATAGCACACAGTTCTGACTGAGGTATATATAGGTTGGTCTTCAATATAGTCTGTGCATAATAGACTGGAATTTGAGCTTTTCAGTGACACTGTGAATTGCTGGGGCCCAAGTTGTGAGCCCCAAATTGGAGCTGACCTGTGAATGAGTCACAACCTAGCAGAATGTCTTGTTTTACTTATTGGCTTCATGTTCCAGAGGCAGAACCTGGCCCACCTGTGGCTCTGTGGCTCTGCCCTCACCCAGGTGGTCAT
>JAVSBS010024816.1:6984-23735 GCA_033124195.1 Coracias cyanogaster | reverse complement strand
TGGAATGAAAACCAAGACAAGTTGCTCAATTAAGCAAACGCTTAAAACTAATTTAGACCCAGCTGAATAACCTCTTTAGCCTGACAGGCTTGGGCTCTATGTGTGACCCTGCAAACATCACTTGGCCGGTCAGTGTTGTGAGCTCAAAACACCCACCCGCACACAAACACACAGATACACACACGTACATGTATATACACACAAATAATGTCTTTTTTATGGTCTGAAATTGGAACTTAACTTTTGTCAGTTCACTTTCATGGCTCATGAAAACTCAGATTGTTTGAAAACTCAGAAAACTGAGACTTCGGGAAAGGAGTGTTCAGTGATGTGGTTCATTGTTAAGTAGCAGGATGGTGTGTGCTTGGCTGCCTGAGGACAGGGAGGAGAAGCAGCAGTTTGGACGCTGGTGTGTTAAAAGCTTTCCTGCAGTTATCGTGTGGTATACTTCAGACAACGTCTGGGTTACACCTGTGTGTTTTCCTGTGCAGTGGGTGCAGTGTATTGACATGTTGTTGACCGGGGTTGCACAACCACATGGTTCCACATTTGTGCTTATTCCAGGGATGGTCTATGAACTGATACCATAATTGTGCAGATGTTCTTGGAGGAGCGGATTTGATTTGCTGTGAAGCTTCTTGTATTAATTTTCTTATCATCTCTCCAACAAAGCGTGGAGCTTGCGAAGAAGAATCTACAATTATATTAGGGTACTAACTTGTATTTCATTTTTAATTTTTCTAAAATTACTTTATGCTTAATATCTGCTGTAGAAGTTTTCATCACATCTTACATAAAAGTGATTTTTTTTTCTGGTATTTTAATAATATTATTCCCAGTGTTGATAAGTATGCATCAGCAGTTATCTTAGTAACAACAGATGCTATGTAGAAATTTATAGAACAGATAAAGATCATTGAAAATAACAGTTGAAGAAAAATAGCTTCCTCTTACTGTTTTCCAAGTGCACTATGATGTAAATGTGGGCTGTGACAAAGGAGTGTATTTGAATTAACTTGAAACAGAAGAGGATGCGAAAAATTTTCAGAATTCAGTGGACAGCATCAGTGATGCAGCCTCTGTTTTTATTTTTGGGTTTGTACAATTTTGTAGGGAAGGGATTATGCCCCTGTACTCAGTGCTGGTGAGGCTGCAGCTTGAGGCCTCAGTTTTGGGTGCCACAGTTTAAGTGAGACATTGAGGCGCTGGATTGGTTCCACAGAGAAGGGCAACGAAGCCAGTGAGGGGTCTAGAGAAACATGTCTTCTGAGGAGCAGTTGAGGGAACTGGGACTGTTTAGTCTGGAGAAGAGAAGGCTGAGGGGAGACCTTATTGCTGTCTACAAGTACCTGAAAGGAGGTTGTAGAGAGGTGGGTGTTGGTCTCTTCTCCCAAGTAACAAGTGATAGGACAAGAGGAAGAAGCCTCAAGTTGTGCCAGGGGAGGTTTAGATTGAATGTTAGGAGAAATTTCTTTCCTGAAAGAGTGGTCAAGCCCTGGAAGAGGCTGCCCAGGGGAGTGATGGAGTCACCATCCCTGGAGGTGTTCCAAAAATGTGTAGACAGGGCACTTCAGAAAATGGTTAATTGGTCATGGTAGTGTTGGGTTGATGGTTGGGCTTGATGATCTTAGAGGTCTTTTGCAACCTTAATGATTCTATGATTATTGTTTACTTAGTTCAGTTTGTTTTCCATTCCAAATGAACTTCTACTTTCTATTCTTATACTTCTCAAGTGTTTGATGCTTTTGGAGAAGATCTGCAAGTTTTCAAGTGTTTAGGCCCTTCTTCATTTCTGAAATGGTGTGTGGAGCTGAGCTCATCGTTATGAAGATCTTGAGGCAGTGGAAGTTCAGCAGAGGTAGCAGTTCTGGTTCAGAAGAGGCTAGGAAGGCAACTCTAGTGGTAAATGTGATTTAGGAAGGAAATAGAGAAGAAAGAAGATAATGCTGTTATACCACTGCATCAATACATCTTTTGCCCACCTCTTGAATAACGGTTTGGGTTTTCTTTTCATCTCAAAAGGGTTGGAACAGAACTGTGAAAAGGTCCAAAAAAGGGCAATTAAAATGATTACACATGCAGAAAAGCTGCTGTCTAGGTAACAGCTAAGTAAACTGTTATTTGTTCAGCTAGAGGAAGATATGATTTGGCTGGGTATGATAAATATCTGTAGAATAATTACTGGTGGATAAGAATTATTTATTTACCGTACCTTCCAGTACAAAGATTAAGGGCTCTCAGATGGCAAGAGCCAGAACAAGATAGATGGACCTGAATAGTTTGTCCATACAGTGTTTAGTTGTGGCGTAGAACTCCTTGTCAGTGGATGTTGTGGCGCTCTTAAGTTTGCGCGATTTTAAGAGGAGACTGGACACAATAATAGAGAAATAAATTTAAAAAAAAAAAGCAGTGTTTGCAGAGCACTAAATACACAGAAACCAAGTTCACTTGAGGAAGTGATTGAACGAGAAGTAATTGTAGGCTGGGAGAGTGTTTGGAAGCACGGAAAAGTGATATTCATTAATACAGTTGTTTTATATACATACATGTATATCTACACACTCTTTTTTTTGGCTTCTGCCATTGGCCAGTTTGAAACAGGATTTAGAGCCGTGCTTCTGGTCTAATCAGTTGTGGCTTTTCTTACACATTTTCCCACTTCTGTTCAGGTTTGAAGAACACTTTGTGATCTATAAAGCTGATACGATTATTTTAGTTATGCCAAGTGGTCAAAAAAAAAAGATACTACTTCAGCTTATAAACCTTGTCCAGCATATGTCCATAGACCATCGTGGTAAAATACCACCAAGTATCAAGTACTGGAGGAATATATCACATTGATACGTGATAACAAGGTTGGTTATTGAGTCGAAGCATGCAAGGCAGCACTCTGAAGAGCAGTAGGTTGGATTTGTACATAAACACTATCCTATCTTCAGACTTCTGCAAAACTTATTGACTGAAATTTATATTGAAGGCGATTAAACTATAATATATATATATGTATAGGTATATATCCCCAACCAGCTTTTTCTGGTTAAATTTTAGTTAGAAGTAGATTTAATCCATGAAGAGGAAAGATCTTTCTTTTCTAACAGAACACTTCATTCTCTTTAGCATTGCTTCAGTCGTTTTAATGACTCATAATAAAATTCATTCTATTTTACTGTTTTTTTTCTAGAACTGCATTCTTACAAAAAATGTTGGTGGTGCAGATCTGACCTATGGTAATACCTCGAAAGAGTATGAATATTTCAGCAAACTGCCTTCTCAGTGGTTCCTCATTAGCATCTGAAGTGCACGCTGCTGCTGTTAATGGAGATAAGAGTACCCTCCAAAAGCTAATAGCAGGTAAATGTTTTCATCGTAGATGCATTTGGATGACTTCAGAACTGAAGCTTTTTGGTTTTGCCTTCCTGCTCTGATCTTTGAGTTATGTTTTCATTTCTTGATGATACGTATTTCTGGAATAAATGTAGTCCTGAAAATATGACCGATTTTTTGTACTTTTTATTTCCTGTTGCCTTTGGTTGGTACTTCTGTGCAAAATCAAATAGAAAGTGGTAAATGGTACAGCCAGAAGAGTTACTCAGAACTCTTGTTTCAGAGAATTTGAAATTCTGGACAAGTGCTTTGGGCTGAAATATTTTGGCTGAAAATCTTTATTTTTGGAATTGCTTTTTAGGGAAATTTGATAAATTTGTTTTTATAGGTCATTGCTTACAGTTAATGAAGTCTTGTCACTGTGTAGTATTTGGGGACAATATGAACCAGCCCAATTTGTTACTCTGATTCTGATACACTAGCAATGTTTCTCAGGACAAATTAAAAGTAAGGAGAGAGTCTGGTCCTATTGAAGCTGAAGTAAGACAACATTCCCATCCATTGAAAAGCCCAGGATTTTGCTTTCCCTCTCTGTCCAAGAACTGTATGACTTTCCAGGTTAGTAGTTTTCAGCAGCAGTGTATATATTCAGTGTTCCAAAACCAGTCTTACATATTTTTGGAAGGCTGTCATATGATAGGTGAAGACTTTGATTTTCAGAGTTTCTGATTAAATGCAATTCCAGCCAGTACTGTAGAAGTTTTATTTGCTCAACCTTTAAAAAAAATCCCATTCCTGGAGCTTGGTAAGGGTGAAGGACTGTGAAATAATAAGAAACTTACTCTGTATTTATGCCATTAACTGTCAGTTTTAATGGGTAGAAATGATTTAATGGTAATCACATTAAACCAACAGTCAAGTTTCTTTATATATCTTCTGCTGACCTGTGTTGAAGACAAGATAGTAAGCTATATGGATCTGTTGTTGGAGCTGTATAGAAAACATTAAATAATTCTTCTTTACAAGGTGTATCTAATTCTCTCGGAAGACAATTAGAAGTGATTTGACACAAACAGGAGAAAAAAATTGAGGGAACTGACTTTATGGAAACTCCACTGGTTGAAACTAATATTTTTTTTATTGGGCCTCCAATTTTATTTCATCATAAGATGGCCCCAACATATACTGTGTCCATTTAATGCTATCTGTTCACTTTTTTTGTAGAACATCTTATAAACAACAGATTAGCAGTTGATATGGAGATGCTTCTGGAAATCTGTGGGATGCCATTTCAAAGTAGCTTTAAATACCTGGGTCTTTACAAAAACCCTCCTCCCCGCATGTGGAGGAGTGGGGAAAAGTCTGAGCTTTCAAATCCTGGCTAACAATCAGAAGCAACAACTAAGCGTTTTTGCTGACTGCAGCGTGGTTTTGTTAATCTCACAGCCAAAAGATGCCTTTTGAAAACAGAAAGGAGCGAGTGCTTCCCTCAAATACAAGGCCTGTTACACCTTGTCAGATACACCACAAGCCGTCCATTAGAACCAGATAAGGAAATCACTATTCTTTTAATGGTGATCATGCTGCAACAAAATAAAAATGCTGTGTGCTATTTTTACATGGAGGAGAAAATGGCGTAACCCTTGCAGCCTTTACTATAATAACAAAATTCAGCTTTACTGCTTTTTCGTGTTTCGACAGGATATGACATAGACCTTACTTTTGCCAGGACAGGACCGAAAAAACCTATTGCCTAGGAGAAGAAGAATGCATCAGAGTGATATTTTTAGCTGTTTACCAGGCACTGTTGAAAGTATAACTCGATGCCAGCAGTAAATTGAGCAATTTGTGTTATTTGCTGAACTTCACGGCTGCACTTAGCAGCAGCATCTAATTCAGGACAGTACTTCAGTGTTAACTGCGTGTATGGTGGATTGCTTAACAACGTTCTTCTCACACAGCCAAGCTTTGCATCTGGATTATGTAGCTAGCAGTATATGCAGTAACAAAGTCTGGCTTATAGGGAGGGCTTTTAACCCCTACGTTCATTATTAATTTCCTCTTTGAGTTTTCCCTATTTGGTTATGAACATAGAAGGGGCTCAGAGGTTAGCTAAACATCGTCTTAGAGCAGCCAGCCCCTCTGACCTTTTTGGTGATTATTCCTTTTCCTATTTGTAGCTGATAGAGTGTGGGTGACCCTTTACAAACATATACGTTGTATTTGCGTATAATTAATAAGTATGGAGACATGTGTGATCTGCTGCCCAATAGCCTGTGATTTTAAAGGAACCTGAGTTTGAAATAGCACAGCGTGTTCTGGATACTGTGTTCCTTTTGACATCCTGTGTCCATAAGAGGCATAAATAGACAGAATCAAAGGTGAGTAGAAAATTTATATAGAGAAAGTAGGTTTTGGAACAAAATCTCCCTTTATGTTAACCACTGCTGATGCTTAGTGACAGGGCTTTCTAAACAGCCTATGGGTTAAATACCATAAAGTACAGTACATTCCAAGTATATTGTTGTATAACCAATACTCTAACAAAAGTGTTGTGGTTGTTTGCATTGCATGTGTTGCCTAGTACCGTAGGACATTGTTTTAGAATTGTATGATCTCAGGCTTTGGGGAATACTCACAGAATTTTCTTCTCCAGGTTTCATAAAACACTGAATATGCCTTTAAGTAACAGTTCTTCGGAGTTAAAACCCATCTGTATGATTTTAATCCTAAGCAAGAAGGGAGAAAAAATGAGTTTTGTGTTTGAAGGATCATTTTGCATTTAGTGCTTTTATTGAGAGTTTTGGGAAGATGCATCTTAATCATTTTAGTTGTTTATAAGAACAGAACAATGTGTATAACAGTGATTATACTGAAGTGTCTGTTCAGTCCAGCTCCTCATTCGAAACCCCTTATCATGTATTACTTGCATACAAATGCTTCTAAATCTTGGATTTGATGTTTCATTGTATATGTTAACTATAAATTCTGGGTTGCAAATATGGAGTTGCATGGTTTTGTTTTGTTCTTCCCTTTGCTTCTCTCCTCCATGTTCTACAATGTGGAAGGTTGAATAAAACCCAAATCAGATATTGCAGAAGGCAAGATTCTTGCAAGTAACAAGAGATGGTCTGTCTTTTAATAATTTAACTGAATTCACGTCCTCCTCCTGCCCTTTCTCCTCCTCTGGTGTAAAAAGTGCATAGAAATGATAGTCTGATGTGACTGCTTGCATAGACTGTGAGGAAGTGATGAGGTATGAATAAGAGAGTCAAATATTGGAACTGGGCCACTTGATTCCCTGGTGTTCACGACCTCCACTGGCAGCAAACTTACGGAATGCATAATCTGGTGGGCTGAGGGCATTGATCCTGGAAGTGGTGGGATCAAGCTTCTTTTCTTAGGCACATTGTAGAAGGGAATTTAACTTTGCGACAGCACTTTTTTTGATACACCAATATGTGAATGTTTCGAAGGTTTACGTGTGCTTTCTTGATCACAGAAAATAATTTACTGCAGCTGTGAGGTCCACAAGGTGTTGTGGTTAGTGAATTTAGTCAGTTTAGTTCCCCCTAGCACCTGGTGGTCATAGAGTAGCTCCTAGTTCTTGTCCTGTCTCTTAGCCCAAACACAGAGACACCATTTTAGGGAGGGGCCCACAGGACTTCACCCCTTCTAAGGACCTCACAGAGTCCTGTCAGCAAACAAAATAACAACGAGAAACCTACTGCCAGCTAAAGATAGTTTCTTTACCTTAAAAACCAGCGCAGCAGCTTCAGGCAAATTACTGGCATCAAGTTTTGAAGGTCCTGCTTTTATTTCACTCAGACTGTATGCAGTCATGGAAACTCTTTGTCAACAGCTACATCACTCTGTGGGAGCTGTAAATGAAAATAGATGTCTGCTGTGCTTTAGGCCATTTTTGTTTGTCTTGACCTTACCCATTTCTTTCTTTTAGTCTCTACGTTCTGTATGCCCTGTAACGTTATGTAACAGAAAGGGAACTTGGCTTTAGAGGGAGAGGCACTAGTTTTGCACAGTGCTGATTTAAGAACGAGTGTTAGATGAGCATAAGACATGTGCATGTGTCTTATTGGGAGAAATGCATGCTTTTATATTTCTTTTTTAAAATTATATGTGGTTGTGCAAGTTCCATCCACTTGAAGAAATCTAAGACACTGTCGAGGCTATGTTAACATGTGAAATATGATTTAGTGATGTCTAAATTACCAGGCTGAACTAATACTGGACGAGCACCTGACTGTGCTTAGCTACTCAGAGAAACTGGCTTGTTGGTTGGGAGCAGTGATATCGTAGATGATGCTTTGGACCTCAGGATGTGTCTGTTGCTGCACTGGGGTGTGTGGGTATTCGTAACTGGCTTTGATGTCTCTATGCTATGCTTTATTGAATGGAAAAAACATTTATTATTAGCTAAAATACTGAGATGCAAGATGTTGATGACTTCACAATATGTACGTATAACTTTTAAATTACTGTTTTCTAATAGCAGAGGAAAGAATTGTCTTGAAGCAGCCTCCAGTTTGCAGTGGAATTTTAAAACTGTGAAATGAAAGTCTAGCAAATTTTTTTACAAGTTAGGGAGAATGAAAAAAATCAGGATTCCCCGGTTTAACTCTTATGTTATGTTTTGAGCTATTTCCTAATGGCCCATGGAATTAATTTTAAAAGTGACTTTTTTTTTCCCATGTACTGCTTCTTAATACACTTAGTAAATATTACAGCTTGTCATTTTGAGCAGAAACAAAGAATTATAGTCTTCAATAATGAAAATAAAGTGACACTTAAATGAATATTTAAAGAAAATACATGATCTTTTTTCTTAAAGTGTTGATAAAAATTAGAATTTTAAAGCAGTATCATATATATATAAATAGCATTAGTAAAAATTACATTACTTATTTTTTCACACCAAAATGTATATATATATATGACGGGATACAAATAATCCAAAGGCATTTCAATTTACACAGGTTTTAACTCCCCTTTAGAAACACGTAGGTCTCAGTGACTTATCTACAGGAAGTGGAATCAAAGCAATTCTAAATCTTCACTTGTGCAGTCATACAACAGGAAAAAATACCTTCCCATACAAACCAGTTGAAGTTGCATGGAAATGCAAAACAAACATATGCATTTTTCTACAGATGTGGAATTCTAAAGAAAAGTAGATAGGAAAACTAGGATGTCATGTTTTTAATGAGGCTATTGATCATATGGTGAGAATGTAAGATTTGTGGAAAAGGCAGCATCAATGTGGATGATGTTTGTTCTGTATACTTTGTATTAAGGAGGTGATCATGGCCCTGTACTTGGCACTGCTGAGGCCACAGCTTGAGTGCTGTGTTCAGTTTTGGGTGCCACAGTTTAAGAGACATTGAGGGGCTGGAGCAGGTCCAGAAAAGGGCAACCAAGCTGGTGAGGGGTCTGGAGAACCTGTCTTCTGAGGAGCGGCTGAGGGAACTGGGACTGTTTGGTTTGGAGAAGAGAAGGCTGAAGGGAGACCTTATTGCTGTCTACAACCACCTGAAAGGAGGTTGTAGAGAGGTGGGTGTTGGTCTCTTCTCCCAAGTAACAAGTGATAGGACAAGAGGAAGAAGCCTCAAGTTGTGCCAGGGGAGGTTTAGATTGAATGTTAGGAGAAATTTCTTTCCTGAAAGAGTGGTCAAGCCCTGGAAGAGGCTGCCCAGGGGAGTGATGGAGTCACCATCCCTGGAGGTGTTCCAAAAATGTGTAGACAGGGCACTTCAGAAAATGGTTAATTGGTCATGGTAGTGTTGGGTTGATGGTTGGGCTTGATGATCTTAGAGGTCTTTTGCAACCTTAATGATTCTATGATTATTGTTTACTTAGTTCAGTTTGTTTTCCATTCCAAATGAACTTCTACTTTCTATTCTTACACTTCTCAAGTGTTTGATGCTTTTGGAGAAGATCCGCAAGTTTTCAAGCGTTTAGGCACTTCTGAAATGGTGTGTGGAGCTGAGCTCATCGTTATGAAGGTCTGTGGAGGCTATGTAGGTAGAGGAATGGTTATACTCATTTAACAACCAAAGCAGAAGACTTGAATTTGAATGAGATTAACAAATGATCACCTAAATCAAGCTTAAACACCCCAAAAATGCTTAGTGATTGCATTTACAGGTCTAAATAAGAAATTATGGTACTAGCATTTTATTACTGTCCATCTCACCAGATGGTGGTATGTGTGACATGCCAAGGGAGATCCGAGAGTCTGAACTGACAGGAAACACAACAGTAATGAAGGTTACTTTCATATGTTTGGGGTAGATGGCTATTGAGGATAGGATCCAAAAACTAAATGTCTAAATTGTTAGAAATCATTAAAGGGCTGGCAACATAAATTTCAGTGAACCCAGAACAGAACCAACTCATTATTCAATCAATGGTTACTAAACGAGGTTTTGTAACTCCAGACCAGACTAGACACAAATAAGCAACAGCAGCCAGCTGTGTTGTGTACTCTAAAAATGGTGAAGGACAATAACATGGAAGCCCTTGCTATAAAGAATATCCAAATGAGTCTAAAGACTAAAGTCCTTCCTTGCAGTGTGAAGCAAATGCTAAAGCACTTTAAAAGTTTAGGAAGGTCAAAGAGAAGCAAGCATGGATAACAGCAGTGTGAGGGTGAATATTAAAAAGCCAGGTGTTCTTCAAAAGACATAACCTGTATCTGAGGAAGGTAGACACAGGTCAGTAAAAGACTGCTTTGGATTAGGTTTTTTTTTAGGAATAATTTGTTGGAGGCATAAAAATGGGTTATAAAACCAGTGGATTGTCAAGGTGAAGGGGTGGTCAGAGACGACAAGGCCACAGGTGAAGAATAAAAATAATTTTTCCTATGTCTGCATTCACAAGAGTCTGGAAAGGTTCCTAAACTGTTTTTTACAGAGCAGAAGGAGTTTGCTCAATGCAAATCACCATTTCTAAGCAAGAGAATGTGTTACAGAATGAATCATGAGAATGACATGGTATGTACTCGGGAGCTTTAAAGGAACTCAGAAATGGAGCGAGTGAGCAAGCAATTGCTCTAACTGGCAATATCCTGCTT
Source organism: Coracias cyanogaster (assembly GCA_033124195.1). NCBI lineage: Eukaryota > Metazoa > Chordata > Aves > Coraciiformes > Coraciidae > Coracias > Coracias cyanogaster. Next base: position 13,321 of record JAVSBS010024816.1, on the reverse strand, counting down.
AACAGTGTTTTTTGAGATAGGCTTGGTTGGTAGGTGAAGTGCTGGGGCCTGAGTTGTGGGCCCCAAGCTGGAGTTGACCTGTGAATGAGTCACGGTCTAGCAGGCTGTTTTGGTTTTTCTCTTGGCTTTGTGTTCCAGAGGCAGAACCTGGCCCACCTGTGTCTCTGTGGCTCTGCCCTCACCCAGGTGGTCATGGTTGGGGTGGTGGGTGAGGCCAGGGCTACTTTAACCAGAAGCCGATGAATTGAAAGAGCTTCCTGTTGGGTGGAGTTTCTGTTGGGGCTGGTTGCATCTTGCTGAGCTCTCTCAGTGGTGTCTTTCCCTGTGAGCGGCCTCTGAGGGAGCCATCTCTGGCTGTTGTGCCCAGCAGGCAATGCTGGCACTGCAGTGTGCAGCAGAGGAGCTGGGCCCACAGGAACCTATGGCAGGGCTGTCTGAAAGAAGACTTCTGAGGGGATGTTGTTGAGGTCAGCATTGGCCTGTATGATCAGGCAACTGATGGCAGCATAAAATGATGATGGCTGGACCAGCACAACACACCGCTTGGTTGCCTGCAGGTTCTTCAAGTAAGTGTTTGCAACCCCCAGTAAACTGAGGGTATTAGGCAGGTCATTAGGATTGAGCTAATCCTACTCCTGTGTTCCTCAAGTCCTCTTATTCTCCTGCCAATTTATTTCCAGATGCAGAGATAGAAACACAGAAATGCTGAGCCAGGTAAGTGCAAAGTAATCTCAGAGCAATGTAGCTAGAGCTATTTTATGTATGAAGGAATGCATAGCTATATCCTTAATCACATGTTTGTTTACTTTGGTTAGTTCCTGTCGCGGTCTGGGCACAAAAATAACGTCAACTTGGCAATAAGTAGGTACATAATTTTGAAGGCCATCAAATGAAAGGAGAATGAGTGTTTTCACAGAAAGCAGGTTTGCTTGTCTAGAAGTGTCCTGGGTGCCAAAATCTCATTTGTAGAGATGAATGACTCTGCAGGAAAATGAAGGACTGTGCAGGCCATGCATTTCCCTTAAGCTATTACAATGATTGACTCAAATGGCTTGTTAGTTTAAGAGACTTCCAGCAGGAACTGGAGCACACTGTATACTGTTATGTTTCAAGAAAACATAGGCTATGTTGATTTACAGGTCTCTAAGTTTCGCCTTTAAGCAAAAATACAGACTTAAGATTAATTTTATGGAAGAAAAAATAAATAGATCCCCCTTCAATTCATCAGAAAGCACTGTGAGTAGAGTTAGATAACATTATAGTCAGGTAAGCAGTAGCATTTAATTTCCCAGTTTCACCATCTGCTTTCTAACTTCACTCCGTATGTGCAAAGTTAAAAATTTTAGAAGGGCAGAAGGTCACCATTGCTTCAGATAACTGGTATTTTAAATATGTTAGAAATACCATGAACACTGGCAGGAAGCCATTAGCTGCAGACAAGGAAGGAAAATTTGTCTTCTCAGATTTATAATGAAAAGTCCGTGCATTATACTAAACCCCTGGAAAGGAAGAGTCTTTAGAGAGCAATTCAGTTCCTCAAAGTTTCACATTTTCATCCGAATATTCCACTGCTTTTTGTATCTTAAATAGTTATTTGTATAAAAGAACCTATAGCCAACAGGAACAGAGTTCATACTGCATGAAAGCTGACTTCATACTTCTCAGAACAAACATGAACTTAAAGCCCTACCTTTGAATAGCATTTGCATTAGGTCTTGGTTTTGGGTTTTTTGTCTGAATTGTGTAACACTTGTCATTTCTCCATTTAGCAGCACAAAATTTTGCTTTAGATTCATAAGCCCAAAAAGGCTTCTTCAATTTTGTCTAATAGTTAAGGGACAATATTAAAACCTTTAGCCACTCTATCACAGGGTACCATGACAAAGCCTCTGAGGTAAATAGTGCCACACCAAGATTCTTTTCCACAAAATTAAAAAGCAAATAAAGCTAAACCTCTTTGCATTGCAGTACAAAGCCTGGCATTTGAGTCCAAGTGAAGAGAAGGAGTGTGCACAAAGGTCCATACATAGGATGTATCAGTAGGTCATTTAAAATAATTTTTTCATGTAATAATTTCTGGATCATGTCTAAGATAGCCTGACTGAAGAAAATAGGAATTCTTGCTCTCATTTAGTCTGAAATGAAAGTTTTGCACACATGAATGAGACTTGTTCCCTCTCCAACAAGTCACATCTATTTAGTTTTACTCTGTGGAGATCCCATCAACTTTAGTTGAATGGAGTGGAAAAATTCAGCAGCATGAACTTTAAAAAATTCAATATAGCTCCTACTAGTCCATTTTTAATTCACTGCTGCTTTTATGAAAATGGTACTTATTAGGTAAGCTTTCATTTATCCCATATAATTAATTTGAACTAATATTGCTTGGACAGTTCTTCGAAATGTGATATTAGTGTTGGCAGAGTTTCCCCTATTGTCTGCCATGTTCTTTAAAACTATGCCAAGCCACAAGCTAGGTCATCACTGCTTTTATAAACTCAAGTAAAGCTAGCTAGCAGTAGTATGCTTTTGGCAATTTTAGAATTGCTATTTTAAAGCTCGTTTGCTTGGAGCTATCTAGTCTCAGGGGTTACAAAAGGAATCCTAGACTTTCCAATATAGCATCCCAGACAAGGATGTACTCTGAATTTTCAGTAACTGAGAATAGCCATAGGATTAGACCATCATTTGATACTGTGTTTGGATAAGACCTCAATTTAGATGTTATTCATATCAGATGTTTATTTTAAAGGGAAGCATATTTAGGGTTTTAGTATCTCAAGACAGATGCCACGTCAGCTTTCTCCATGCTATACATAGCCACCATCTGGCACAACTGCCTCAGTGCAAACCCCCAAGGTTACAAACTGCAGCTCTCGGTGGCACCAATGGAGCTTAGTATGGTTTCAAGCAGGTGCGAATTCAACTTGAGCTGCAGCTAGGTCACTGCAGGTCTAGCACTAGAGCAGATCACAAGTTGCCATTACCTAATGCATGACATTGAGGCTAGCATCAGCTGAAGATCAGACATTTGTTCTCTATTTGTCTGCATCTATTGAAATTATAGACTGAAGAGCTTTAAATGGGCTATCATCTTATTTAAATTAGACTACAGGGCTCATTTTCTAACATTCATATACTGAGTCAACTTACTCCTGAGCAGGGCCTTGCCAGCCAGGTCTCTAAAGAAACAGCCTAGCGTGTATGAGAACTGTTACAAGAAACTTCATAAGGACAAGAAATTCCATGTAGATGAAAATATTTCGTGTTGGGCAACTTAATCAGTATTCATTAACTGTGTTCACTGTTGACCTCCAAGATTGATCCAGAATATATTGACTGAATCTTTTAGATGGTGTTGAGACTTGAAATGCTCAGAGTTTTGCCTTTTAGGGTAGTTTTTAGACTACTAGTCAATACATCCAGACAGCTCTGACATTAGTAAGAGATACTAAATATTTTATGCGGCAAATAAAGATTAACTGTAGATGCAAAATGTACAGCAGCTTGCACATTAATGCCTTCTTTGCAGAAGCCATGATGGACTGTCCTTAGAAAAAGGTACATAGCCTATTTCTATTTCACATGTGGCAGCAACTTCCAGCCAGACCCTACAGAACAACGACTTAATTAGGTTATTAGGTAGACAGCCTGCATGACCGTATTTATCACATTTTCTTACTCGGTTTGCAAAGATAACTAATTAGAAACAGCTCATCCAAACATTTTAGAAAAGAGCTTAACACAACACCTGCTGTGCACAGTTTGTGTGCAGCATAGACAAATGGCGCAGAACTGCGCCGAGGAGAAAACCAGCGTGTGGCTAGTGAGTGACCCTGCATTTGCAGAATAAGAGAGCTTTTGGCATTTCAGGCATACTGAGGAAAGTGGAGGTTAACAATTTTGAAATTATCTATTTTATGGTAAAAAAAAAAAAAACAAACCCAAGCAACAGCCTTTTGCCTTTTGTTTGTTTCTGCTCTGCCTTGTGATGTAAAACTGAAACAAACAAAGAAGAGAGAGAGTTTGTGGTATCCTTACAAAGACATTTGTAAGGGGCCATCCTCATGGCTGCCAGGACAGAAAATGGTGTCACAGTTCTGCAGGGTTATACCAAAGGTATGACCAGTCAAACAGCTAATACTTAGGAAAAAGAGAACCTATGTTGTGTATCATTCCCAGAACACCTTCCCATCCTGTAGCCATTTGCAGTTTGTTAGCTTCCAGAGGCAGATGTCACAGGCTTTCTATATGATAACCCGTGATGGATAACCTTCTATGAAAGTTTCATTGCTTTTTGAAAGCTTGTACAATGTCAGTATGCACAGCAGCCCTTGGCAAGGGATTTATTGCAACAGTTTAACTTTACATTGGATGAGAGCTACTTTCTTTTCCTTTTATTTGGAACTTCCACACTTCTCATCTGGCACAATGACCCACTCTTTTTCTCTTGGAAGAACTGTTAAACAGCCATTCCCCCCTCTCACCATCTCCAGGCTGCTCATTATTTTGTAGCACTCAGTTGTATCTCTCTCCAATTATCTCTTTTGCGAACTGAAGAGTCCTGATCTTAGGAGGGAAGCTCTTCCATACGCTGGCTTTCACTAGACCTCTTCTTGTTTTATCCTTTTTGAGTTGACAAAGCAGAGCTGCACACCATATTCACGATTGGGGTGTGCCGTGGACATATTCAGTGACATACTGATATAGTCTGTCTTCTATATCTTTCCTAATAACTCTCAACACTATCCTTGTTTTCTGAATGCTATTGAGCTGATGTGTCCACACAATAACTAAATTCTCATTTGTGAATTATAATACTTTGTTCAGAAATCATCAGTTGATATTTAAATTGGGAATGCATATTTCCATGAACACTAATATTAATCTACAACAGAATTTCATCCATCATTTGAAATTCCAATCACTCCATCTGGTAAGGGCTATATGAATTCATTCTTCCTATCCTGATGTCCTCCCTCCATAGTTAAAATTAACCTTTTTCTCCTGCCCTTGTATATTAATTATTTAATTATCTATGGAATGATCATCCCTTTTATGCAAAGGCTGCCTCATTTCCTTAAGAACTTTCTGGAAATTCAGAAGACTAAATCTGCCACATACCTGACTGCACCTTCAAAAAGTTCCAAGAGATTTATGAGACGTGACTTCCTTTAAAAAAAAAAAAGCTGATCCTCTGAAGTGTGTCATGTATCTATATGCGCACTAATTCTTCTACTGGTTCTACAAACACTATTTTGCAGCAACGGCTGACTCGCTGACTGGGTTTCCTGAATCTCCCCTGGAATTCTTTTTAGCAAAAGCATCAAGGAAGTTTATCCAGATAATTTTAACATGTTAGGAAAAATCTGCATGCTAGCCAAAACAAATGAAGATATTTATAGGTTTCTTGCTGAAATCTTCTAAAGGTTGTATTCAGGAAAACAATGCACTAGCATACAAAGTCTTCTGCATTGTCCTTCATTCGTTCACAGTAATACTAGAAGCGGAAGGAGAAAATGAAGAAAAAGCTGATAGAAAGGAGATAAAAGACTCTCAGAGGCCAATACATGGTTCAAGGGGGTCTGTCTTTACCTATAGCAATGATTATAAGCACATTAGATAAATATGTTCCTCCAGAATCAGTATTTTCTAAAAAGTTAAATCATCTGGGAATGACAACTCCTACATTATCTCAGTTTCTCACTGTGAGGAAAAAAAAAACATTATAATGTGGATCACATGAGGATCCTGTGATGCCCCTGACCCAAGGAGAGATGCAAGGCACCATAAAGTGGTAACTGACTGATAAAGCAGATAAATTTCATCTTGTATTACAAATATAATACTAGAAAACAAAGCATTGAGGATAGATTGTCAGAGGTCACAAGATCCTACCACCCCGATCAGGTGGTATTTCAGATGTTTCTGTACCCTGTGAACTGGGCTTTGGGAATATTTGCAAAAATGCTGGCCAAACACTGCAAGAACTTTTCAGGGCACTCTGTTTTGAAAAGAGGATTATTACATGTCTATGCATTTTTTTTTTAAAGCATAGCCACTCAAAGATCTTCCTCATTACATAAATATTTCAATTACAATATTAGTTGTTGCCACTGAGAAATTGGAAATACTGCAACATAAAACTACATATTTTATGTTATCTCAGACTCATCAGTGCAAACCCATAAAGTGTGATTGCAATTTGAAAAGAGACCTATACATTTTGAAATTTGTATTCATAGAATTGTCAGGGTTGAAAGGGACCTCAAAGATCATCTAGTTCCAACCCCCCTGCCATGGGCAGGGACACCTCCCACTAGATCAGGTTGCTCAG
>JAVSBS010024809.1:0-20317 GCA_033124195.1 Coracias cyanogaster | reverse complement strand
ATTCCAGGTAGATCCAGAGACCACAGAACAGCAGCAACATTTAGGTATAGTGAATAATTGCTGACTTGCACACCCACCCGCTGCTCCTCCGGCAGGTGGGCGCGGGGGTGCCGGGGCGCTGGCGGGGCCGGGGCGCGGCGCTGGCGGCAGCGGCGGGTGATGTCACATTCTCCAAAAGCCTCCGGGGGTTTTCACCCCCGTCCCTCCCCCCTCACCCCCCCTCCCCGGCGCGCCGAGAAGCGAGCCCCCATATAAAGCGGTGGCACCGGCCAGGCGGCCGTGCAGAGCACCCGGGACGCGGCGGCGTGCGGGGCTGGGGGCTGAGCCCCGACCCCCCGCCTCAAGCCCACACATGGGCTGAGCTTCCCCCCGACGTGTGGGTCGAGCCCGGTCACGCAGCGGGCCGAGTGGCCGGGGCCGGTTGCGGCGCTGACGGGGCCGGTGTGTTGCAGGGCGGCGGGCGAGGAGCGGGATGCTGGACGCCATGGAGGTGCCGAGCCACTCGCGGCAGCTGCTGCTGCAGCTGAACACGCAGCGCACCAAGGGCTTCCTGTGCGACGTGATCATCGTGGTGCAGAACGCGCTCTTCCGCGCGCACAAGAACATCCTGGCAGCCAGCAGCGCCTACCTCAAGTCGCTGGTGGTACACGACAACCTGCTCAACCTGGACCACGAGATGGTGAGCCCCGGCATCTTTCGCCTCATCCTCGACTTCATCTACACCGGCCGCCTGGCCGAGTGCGAGCCGGGCGGCGAGCAGAGCCTGGGCGCCGTGCTGGCCGCCGCCAGCTACCTCCAGATCCCCGGCTTGGTGGCCCTTTGCAAGAAGAAGCTGAAACGCAGCGGCAAGTATTGCCACCTGCGCGGGGGCTACGCGCCCTACAAGCTGGGCCGGGGGCTGCGCGCCGCCACGCCGGTCATCCAGGCCTGCTACTCGGGGACGCCGCGGCCTGTGGACCTGCCGCCCGTCGAGCCGACGGCGCCGCTGAACACGCAATGCGGGGAGCTGTACGCCTCGGCCGCCCAGGGCACCCCGCTGCACCCGCACGGGCTGTGCCCCCCTGAGCGCCACTGCTCGCCGCCCTGCGGCCTCGACCTCTCCAAGAAGAGCCCCACCGGCCCCTCCGCCCAGCTCCTGCCCACCGACCGCCTGCTGCCCGGCGAGCCCCGTGAGCCCTCGCTGCCCCCGCGGCACGACAGTCCCCCCGTCAGTGCTGGACTCTTGGCTGGTCACCCGGCTGCCTATAAGGACTCCCCGCCGGGCGGCGAGCCAGGGGGGCACCCCCACGCCCCCGACCCCTTCCGCAGCACGCCGCCCTGCACCGAGCCCCCGCTGCCCCGTGCTGATGGGCGCGAGCTGATGTACCGCTGGATGAAGCATGAGCCCCTGGGCCCCTACCTGGACGAGGGGGAGGCAGAGAAGGAGCTGGAGCGGGAGGAAAAGGCCGAGTCGCCACCCGCGGCACCGCAGCCCCGTTACCCCAGCGTGGAGAGCAATGACCTGGAGCCCGATAACAGCACCAGCGAGGAGACGGGCAGCAGCGAGGGCCCCTCGCCCGGCGATGCGCTGGACCGCTACTGCAACCACCTGGGCTACGAGCCGGAGAGCCTGGGCGACAACCTGTACGTCTGCATCCCCTGTGGCAAGGGCTTCCCCAGCTCCGAGCAGCTCAATGCCCACGTGGAGGCCCACAACGAAGAGGAGCTCTATCACAAGGCGGCGGCCGAGCAGGCCGTGCCCTTCCTGGACAAGGGTGGCCCGGGGCTGGGTGACATCCTGCGACCCTACCGCTGCTCCTCCTGCGACAAGTCCTACAAGGACCCGGCCACGCTGCGGCAGCACGAGAAGACGCACTGGCTGACGCGCCCCTACCCCTGCACCATCTGCGGCAAGAAGTTCACGCAGCGCGGCACCATGACCCGCCACATGCGCAGCCACCTCGGCCTCAAGCCCTTCGCCTGCGACGCCTGCGGGATGCGCTTCACCCGCCAGTACCGCCTGACCGAGCACATGCGCATCCACTCGGGCGAGAAGCCCTACGAGTGCCAGGTGTGCGGCGGGAAGTTCGCCCAGCAGCGCAACCTCATCAGCCACATGAAGATGCACGCGGCCGGCCCCGACGGCAAAGCCAAGCTGGACTTCCCTGACAGCGTCTACGCCATGGCCCGCCTCACTGCCGACCAGCTGGGGCTCAAGCAGGAGAAGGCGGCCGAGCTGCTCTCCCACACCTCGCACTTCCTCAGTGACCCCAAGGCCATGGAGAGCCTCTACCCACTGGCCAAGTTCACGGCTGAGCACCTGGGGCTGAGCCAGGACAAGGCGGCCGAGGTGCTGGTGCAGTCGCCGCACCTCCACGCCGAAGCTGCCCGGACCATAGAGCGATACTCGCCCCCCTAGCGCCGGCCCAGCCGGGGGGCAAGAGGGGCCGCTGGGCTCCCCTTGCTGCCCCGCATGGAGCTGGGGGGGGCTAGAGGCGGTGGGTCCTCGTCCCCCGGTGCTGCCGATGGCCCCGGAGAACTCGCTCGTAGCGGAAGGTCCCATGAGAGCTGCCCTGGGATGGCTGGACGGCAACATCCTGCGACGAGCACCCCGGCTTGTCCGGGAGAAGCCGGTAATTCAGGGACTGACCTTGTGGCGTGGCCCCAACTTGTCGTGGGGGGCTGCTGGGGCACCGGGGCGGGAGTGAAGCACAAGCTGTGAGGCCAGGCTGTGCCCCGAGGCTTTGGAGGACATGAGCCCGCTCCTTACCTCAGGGCCGGCCCAGCGCTGGACACCGGGCGAGGCAACACCCTCGGCAGCTGCCCATGTCGCCCCGGCCCCGCGGTGGGCTCTGTCGTGATGGGACCTGGACTCTGCTGCCTCGACCGCTTCGGGCCCGTGAGTAGCTCGTCCATCGTGGCCAGAGCAGCCGTCCTGACTGGGAGTGGCGAGCGTGGCTGTGCTGGGGCTGGGGGGGCTGTGTGCCGGCCAAACCCCCCAGGGCCATGCCAGGAGCTCGGGGACAGACTGACAGAGGGGCACGGTGGGGTCTGGGCAGCAGGCACAGGGTGGGGGGGATGGTGGCCGGGTCCATGCCGGAGGGGCCAGGGAATCGCGATGCTCCTTGCCCAGGAGCAAGCACTGAGCTCCTGGCCCAAACCCGGTGGCTCGGCCACCGGCACCCCGCGTTTTCGGGAGGTGGGGCAGGTCCTGTCACAGATTGAGCCCCTGGGCCCTGCCCCAGCCATCAGGGATGTGCAGGAGGACCTGGCAGCTTCACCCTCGGGTGGCCACTCGCCTCGATTTTTAATTTTTTTTTAAATTTTTTTTTTTTTTTTAATTTTACCAAAGATGCCCGTCCCCAGCGTGGCCAGGCCCGGGCCGGGGAGTCCATGACAAAGACAAAGCGGTCTGGTTTGTCAGCTACCGGGCGGTGGGCAGGGGCTGCAGGTGGGGGGACGCAGCCAAGGGAGGCGAGGGGCTGCCCCATGCGGGGCTGTGCTGACCTGGAGCTGAGCCCCATCACTTTGGGACACCTCCTGCTACCACCGCACTTCCTCTCCTGCCTTCTGCTCCATATGGGCAAAGCCCCCCCGCCCCGGCCCGTGCCCTGACCCCTCTGCCTGGGGCTAATGTGAAGCTTCTCCCCTCCGCAGCCCCCTCCTTTCCTTTGCACACACGAGGCCCCTGGGGTGGCCGCCGGCAGCGACCGTCCCTGGCCTCGCAGCCACTGTGCCTTAGCCTGAGCTGGCAGCTCCTGCCCAGCTGCCCCCTCGCCCCCCACCCTGGGCTGCCCGGGGTCCCTCCGGAGCTGCTGTGGGGCGAGCGGAAGCAGCAGCACCCAAAGCAGAGCTGGCAGCGCCCAGCGGGGCCCTCGGCCCCCTCTGTATCGCGTCCGATTTGTACACGGGCTCCTTGCCCTTATGTTTTTTTTTTTTTCTATAGTCCAAACCGAATGAGCAATAAAGTGACATTAATGTACGTGGCCTCGCGTCCTTCTCTGCGGGCGGGCCTGGCTGGTGTGGTGATGCTGGAGGGGACAGTGGGTGCGGAGCTGCAGGGTGGGAGATGAGGGGCTTCGCTGTGCACCTGGTTTGCCCAGACCCTCTCGGTTGTGGGGGCAGCTGCAGGTGGGACAGAGCCACCGTCTCTGTCATCCTTGCAAGCATAAATGCGTCCCAGGGCCCCCTGTGCCCAGCCTTGACAGCAAATGAAACAACTCAACCAGCAAATGCTACAACACACTGCGCAGACAAGTGTTTAATACTAAAAATTATTAAAACCATCTTAACAAAATAGCCCGAATGCGGCCGCCTCCCCGAGATGCGGGCTCCCTGCGGGGGCTTGGGGCAGCAGCCTGGCACCGATGGCCCCAGGCACAGGGTGGTCAAGCCAGTGAGCCCTGTGGTGCCACTTGGTCTGGTGGCAGCAAGACCTCTGTCCTGTGGCCAAGCCCATGGCAGGGCAGGAGGGGTCGGTGTCCGGCAGAGCTGTGGGTCCCTCTGAGCTGGTGGTACCCTTGGGAAGGACCTTCCAAAGCAACCCTGGGGCAACTAAGTCAGAAAAAACCCAAACATTTAAACACACTTATCATGGAGGAGAAAGCAAAGTCTATGTGGCTGTGGGCATCCAACCAGGGCGTGAGTGCTGGTTGTGCCATGGTCTCATCTGCTGCGATGGCTCCGTGCGCCTTGCAGCAGGCATGAGCACCCCGAAGTCTCTGTTGACCAGGCTTTGCCACGTACCACAGACCTCCTCCGCCAGCAGCCGCCCTGCCAAGTGCCTCGTGGCTGGGGCATTTGTACATCACGGGCTCCATCGCTGTGCCGCACAGCCCCACCACGGCTGGGCCCTGCTGAGGCTCCGACGCTGGTGTTGGCCCAGGCTGGGTGGCCGGCACAGGGGTACGCTGGGCTTCCTGATGCAGACACCGGCTCCGAGCCACCCACGCAGGAAAGGAAAACGCAGGGCTCTGTCCTGCTGCTTCCTCCGCCACCTTTGCTGCTTCCCTCCCACGGCCGCAGCGCTCCGGCGCGGACCAGGGACGGCCTCGGGGTCACTCCCACTCTCTGCTCATGGGACTGGGACTTGACAGAGCTCCAGGGCCTCAGTTCACGGGTTAATGCTCCCTCTTAGCTTCTGTATCTGGTGTGTAACTGGGCCAGGGATGCGAAACGTGGTGTGGAGGGGACTTAGCAACACCCCAACCCTGCACAGCTCCCAGTGTGATATGACCCAGTGGGGCATCCCTTCACGGCTTCCTCCAAGGCGAAGGGGCAACTCAAGATGGGACCCTCTCAGTTGGGCAAGTGGCTGAGGGCCGGGCGCTGCCCTGGTTCTCTCCAGCCCTGCCTGGCCCTGCGGCCATGGGCAGAAGTCAGATCTCACGCTGAAGAGGAGCCCATGGCAATGTGAGGAAACATGAGACCTATGGGACAGCTGGTCCTAGGGTCTGTGGAGAATGTCAGCCTCAGGCCAAGTCCTAGGTCAAAAAACATGTCTAAAGGTAGCGGGGTGGGACTAAGGGTGTGGGGAGGAGAGAAGGGGTAGGTGATATCTGGGGCGGAGAGCGGAGCAGGACAGAAAGCAGCTGTGGGTGACTGGGGTTGTTCAAAGCCTTCCCCCAGCAAAGCAGGCGGGGCACACACCTGAAAACTAAACTATACTGAAATCAGAAATGAAACTCAACAAGCAAACCCTGCACCAGGGAGAGGGCAAGCACCTCTGCAAGCAGCAACCCCTGCGTGGGGTGGGCATGGGGTGGGGAAAGGGCTGGAGGCTTGGGGCTGCCCGGACCACGCAGGACAAACAGGCTGGAGCAGGAGAGAACCTGCCCCTGAAGTCCACGGCCTCTCCGGGGGCACAGGCTAGACTAAGCAATCCCGCGGTCTGTGCTGGTCTCGCGGTCCCCGGTCTCTGCCCTACGCAGCTACAAACCCGAAGAGCCACCCACTCGTGACTCGAGCTCTCTGCAACCAAGCAAACGAAGCAAAAGGCTGCCGATCCGGCACGGGCTCACCCAAAGCTCCCCTAGCCAGCGGGGCTCGCCAGCTCCGCTCCGGCACTGCCCAAAGGCTGGTGGGACCCTCAACGGCCAAGACTCCACATGAACCATCCACAGCAATGACCTTCCCAGCTGGTCAGCCCTCAGGGTGGGGGGGGCCCTTCGCAGCATGGCCATGGTGGGGTGGGTTGAAGACGTGGCGTTTATTGTTTGTGGTGGGCTGGAAGGCGGTGGCGGCGCGTGGTGAGGGCTGCCGCTGAAGCCGGTCTCCCACCGTAACAGGCTGCGTGACTCGCTCAGGGGCTGTCGGCCCCGCTTGGCCCCCTCAGCCCTCCTGGGCCCACTTGAGGAAGGTGGGGATGTCCCGCACCGGCACGTTGCGGGTCAACGCTTTGACTCGTAGGTTCCGGTCGTCCGTCAGCAAAACCACTTCCCTGAGCAAACGGATGGGATCTTCTGCAAAGAGAGAGCGAGCCGTGTGAAGCTCACACCTCCCTGCTCTGCCCCAGCCCTTGCACCCATCCCGCACCGCACTGGCCCCACACCGTGCCCCCCTCACCCTCCTCGGGTGCTGCACCCAGGGCATGGCAGGGCCACCCGGCACCCCGGCAGTGCTCCCAGCTCCTCGCCAAGGATCCCGGCAAGGCTCGGGGACAGCGCTTCATCTCGAAGGCTGCCTTCTCCCGCTGCCCTGTGCTGGCTGGGGTATGATTTGTGATCTCTGCTCGCAGCTCCGGGGCCGGGAAGGCCGGAGCACGGTGCCAGGGGCCCCACGCTGCCTGCTGCCCGCATGGGCTGCCACAGGCAGGGAAGAGGAGGTCCTGCTGCCTGACCCAGGCCAGGAAGACAGCCCGCGACCCTGGCTCCAGCAGGAAGCTGGTGCTATTATTCTGGTGATCTCATTATAAGATCTAAAACCACCCCTTATTATTTTTTTTTTTTTTTGCGAAGCTTTTTTGGAGTCGCCACTGACACCAAGGCGTTTCTGGCTGGGTCTCAGCCAGCCAGCGAGAGAGTTGAAGCCTGAGAAATAACCGAAAGGATCTTGCCCCCAGATGGATGAGCTGCCCCGCACGCAACGCGCCCGGCTGGGATGTGGGAGCCACGCTTACGTGTGTGCAAAGCAGGGGAAGCATATGGGGTATGTGTAAGCAGCTGGGTCCTGTGACCAGAGTACTGTTCCTATGAGCACAGGAAACACAGTGCCTCCGAGCCAGGACGGGAATGGAAAAAACAGAGTTTATGGGAGCCCAATATGGGCCCAGATTGGCTGTGTGGGGAGCGGCAGGACGAGGGGAAGGGGAGGGTGGCCAGGAATGGCCAGGAACGCGGGCTATGGTCACAGTGTTGGGGCTGAGGATGGTGGGGTGAGTGCCCTGGCCGGCCTGAGCCAGGAGGAAGGGGAGCGGGGCTTGGCGGGAGGGCAGGCCTGGGGCTGAGGGCTGCTGAAAGCCGGATCGGGAGGTTCTGTGCGGACACTTTAAGAAATGTGTAACAATAAACATCCTCTGCTCCGCGCTGGTGACGCGCCTCCTTGTTACAAACCAGAGGCTGTCAGCTTGTCAGGCCCCATTCCCCATAATCCACATGATTTCAAAATTCAGCATCATTTGCACATAAACATTTGGTGACGGTTTCTCTGTGAATCTGACAAGTTAAGCTGCTAAGAATTCACACTGACAAATGTGGGCTGATTTCTTGGGCAGCTGCTGATGCGATTCCCATCCCCACTGTCCTGGCAATAGCTTGGGGGCTGTCTGGTCCCAGCACACGTGGCTGATGCCAAGTGGGCATCCGGAGGGAAAAGGGCCCTGGGCAGGAGGCAGCAGGGCTCACGGGGAGGAGGCTCCTTCTGACCCTTCATCATCACAAAACGGCTCTGTGGACATTTATGGTGGGCTTCTCACAGGCTGGGGCATCCCCAAGGCGCAGCGAGGTGCACATTTGGCAATGCAGTGGGAGGGCCACATCCTGGGAGGCAGGAGGTGGCACCTTGGTGTTGAAAGAGGCAAAATGCTGGAGAAATCAGCTCCAAGGGCCATGAAAAAGAGAAATGAGAAGAGTCAGTGAAATGCAACAGAGAAGGGACAAAAAGGACGCGAGGCTGTTCTACCTTTGTTGGAGGGCATGAAATCCTTGGCCTTGTCATTGCAGTAGTGGAGGCAGCAGGACAGAATCAGGTCATCGTTGTTTCCCTGGAAGGAAAGGGCAACGTTACCCCTGGCAGGAAAAAATTCTGCAAGCCCACCACCCTGATCTCTGCACTGCCCTTGAGACACTGCCACGGCTCAGCGGAGGGCAGGGCCACTTGGAGCCAAAACACATGCAGCTCGCAGGAGCCTGCAAAGGTGGCGACAGAGCTACCCCCTGCCCAGAGCTCGCAGACCACAGGGTCCCTGGTTTCCCCCAAGGAGGTGGTGGCAAAGAGCCTCCAGTCCTCAGCATCACTACCTCTGTGTCCTGTCCTCCCAGGGCTGGGATGTCCCTTACCTGCTGGCCGGTGGTGTCTTCACTGCGGAAGGAGATGGACTCCAGCTCGTTGCCTCGGCTGGTCAGAGCCCTCAAGCAGTTGTCCCGGCTCTCGAATCGCTCCTCCAGGAACTCGATGGACTTCCTGGCTCTCTCCTGCACTTGGCGGGCATAGCCTGCAGCCCGGTGCTCCATCTCCGGGCCCTTGGCCAGGCCATCCAGCTCGTTTATCACTTCAAACAGGAAGAGGAGGTACAGTTACTATGGGACAAGGTGCTCCCGTGACCTGCTGCTGGAGCATGCAAGTTGCCAAGGCCTCGAGGCCAGGGCACTGGGAGCTGGCTCAGGAAATCTGGGTTCAGCTGCCGCAGTGTCCCTGTGCTCCTGGACTTGGCTGCAGGTCTGGAAAAGCTTTGCTGCCTTCCACCTCCGGGGGTCACCTGGCTCGGCCCAAGAGCACAGGCACCTTGCCCCTGCAGTGTGGGGGTAATGCTCCCTGAGGGCATCTCGCCTTGCTCTGTGGAACTGGGACCAGCACCATGCTCCCTACGCCATGCTCCTGCCTCACAACCGGCAGCATCTCCGTGTGTGCCCGAGGGTGCCAGAAAACCACAGCCTCCTGCAGCCTGCTCCTCCGCCTGCCAGCACAGCGATGGGCAGCAGCACCGGGCCCCTGCCCAGCATCGCACCGCCAGGCTCTGCAGCTCTCTGCTCCCTGCACGCACTTTCAGACAAGAAAAGCTGCTGCCCTCCTGCCACAAGGCTGCACGTGGGAATGTTCATGCGTGGGAGCAGGCAGTTCCCACTCCGACACCCGCGCAAGCCCTGGCCCTATTTTTCCTCACCTGAAGCTGCCATCCCTGGCTCCAGGCAGGGGAGATGTTCTCCAACACCTCACCCATCTGGGTTTGATACAGGGCTCGCACATTCGTCCTGAGAGATTTTGCTCCAGGCAAGCCTGAGCTCAGGATCAGGCCAATCCCCAGCCCATTCACCTTCACTGGAGCCCATCAAGCCTTAGATCCTCCTGTCCTGCTGCCAAGGGGACAGGAACCACAGCTGCTCCAGCCCCCTGAGCCCAGCAGAAGCCCGAGGGACCCCAGCAGAGCTCCAGGAAGGACCCACCCTCTGGCGCTGGGGCTGCTGGAAGAGCCGCTCGGTCGCAAAGCGAGCGTGTGCGAGCAAGATGCCGGCGGCGAGGCCGGGTACACGAGCGTGCAGCCAGATGTGCGCGCCGGCGTCCTCGCCGGCAACGGCGCGCAGGGCTGTGAGCGGGCGCGCGCGAGAGCTGGTGTGCACGTGTGCGCGAGGGAGCCTCTGTGCGCACAGTGTGTGTTTGAGCCATGGCTTCATTTCTGAAGATTGTTTCCGAGCCTGGAGCCAAGTCCTGAGTTCAAGTGGGAACTATGCATTCCTTGGGGGTTCGGGGAGAGAGAGCTTGGGGTCTGAGGCCTCTCCCCAGTGCTGTGAATCACTGCCCGGGGAGCCTGCGTGATCGCTCTGTTCCATGGTGAGACTGGCACTCACTGTCTGGGTATTCAAATCAAAGCTGCATGGAGCTGCTTTGCTCTTCGCTGGCTGGCGACTCTTCTTGCTACCGACCTGATGCTGCCATTTCCACACAATGCATGGCTGGGCCCGGGGTGGGGGGAGCCGTGCAAGAACGGAACATCAAACAGGAAAAGCTGGTATTCCCTCCCGAAATCCGCCTTCCTGCTTCCAAGCTAAACAGGCTTCAAAGGGGAGGCTTGTTTGTGCTTCTGCACCAGGCCTGGCTTCTCCATGGCGGGGTCAGCCTCAAGGAGCACGGAGCAGGTTAAAGAGCAAGAGAAACAAACCCAACGCGAAGTCGCGCGCTTAACCCCTTGCTGCATCCCTGGGAAGAGCGGGGAGGAGTGCCCAGTGCCGGGGTGTGTATCTCCAGTCTGGGATGGGCTACAGCACCAAGGCCTTGGCCCCGGGCAGCCACAGGTCCCTGGCTTACCCCAGGGGACAGATTCCTCCTGTCTGCACCCAGTTCTCAGCACTGACGGCTTTCCTGGGGATAAGGGGGAATTTGGCCAACACTCTGCATGGACAGGGAGTCGCCAGCTTCAGGGGAGGCTCGTGGCAGGTGGTGGGAGATGCATTACTCTGTCCCCTCTCTGACAGGCTGTGAAGGGACGCAGCAGGACAGGAGAGCACTGCTGCTCCTCTGCCTGTGACAGGGCAGGCCAGGCTCCTTTTGCAGGCTGAGGGCAGCAGCGTCTTGGATAGAGACACGACCAGTGTTTTCAGCTCTCCTGTAACTGCTGCCCCTGGCTGGGGTTCGGATGGAGACACCTCACATCAACCACAGGAGCACACGTAACACATGGGGAGGCAGGGCCATGGCTCCAGGGCAGGTCGCAGCTCTCTCAGGTGTTAACACACTCCACAGCCCCCAGGGCTGCCCAGGCTCTGCTGGTGCTGCCAGCATCCCTCCCTTCGCTTCCACACAAAGCCCTGGCACTGCGGTGCCAAGCCACTGAGCTCCTTGGCAGCTCCTGTGTTGAGCTGGGCAGGTGGCCAGCCCTGCTTCCCCCACCCAAGGGTCCTGTCCCCAGCCCCAGGAATCCCTCCTGAGCCAGGCTGGGGAAGGGCAGCAGCTGGATGTTGGCTCTCAGGCAGGCAGAGCTGTCCGCTGGATACCAGGAGTTGAGAAGGAAGCCCATAAAGGCTTGGAGGGCAGGCACCCCTGTGTGTCATGGGCCAGGAGATCGGCACGAGCGTACATCTCACTGCTTGGATGCTGGAGATACCCATGGGGCAGAGCTGGCCCCCGGCATCCCGGGGCTGTGGCTGGGACAGGGCAGCCTGTGGGCTCTGTGAGGCTTGGCCCTGCTCCTGCCCCAGCTTCTCCTGCTGCCTTCAGGGATCCTCTGAATGCCAGGTTGGCACCAGGACACGCCAGGCGCCAGAGCGACACTGGCCGGAGGACCGTTACCTCCAGCTCGGCGCATGATCAAACAATCAGAGCGAAGGCATCTAACCAAATCCTCCCGCCACCCTGGGAGACCACCCAGCAGCACAGCCGTTATCTGCCAGGGTGAGTGTTTACCAATAACGGGAACCAGCTTGCTGTTTAACTGCGAGCTTTATAAGGATAAAAAGAAGGGCTGGGCTTGAGCAGCTCTGAGACGCTGGGACACAGGCCGGCCATTTGCTCAGGCTGCCTAAGCCCCAGCTCAGCTGGGATAAGCTATCTGTTCTGATTGTTTAACAATTCCTCTTCCTTGCTCCCTCCAAAATTCCCTCCAAATCCCATTTAACACCCGCCTGCCTCTCCCAGCCCCTGGCACCCCCAAATGCACCAGGAGTAGTTTGCTGGCTGCTGCGGGCAGAAAGCTGGCAGGAAGGGAGAAGGATGACATGGGCCAAAGGAACTCTGGCCACAGCTGGGACAAGACAAGGCAAGATGGAGACAGGCCCCACGGCAGAAGCTAACTGGCTCCAGACCTCACAGGCTCTGCAGGCACATGGGGCATGGAGAAAGGGAGTCGGCATGGAGGGACAGCCCGTGCCAGGGGAGAGGAGAAGCCCCTGCCATAGCCCCGGCTCTACTCACCAATCAGAGGCACCACCAGGATGAATTTCCTGCAGTTCAGCAGCGTTATCAAGCTGCTGAGGTGGTCAATGAAACCATTGGTGTCTGGGACCAGGAAGACAGGTCTGATCTCCAGCTCCATCTGCCTCATTTGACTCTGGTCTTTCAGCACAGCCTGGAAGAGAAGGACACATGATGAGTAAGTAAGACGTCAGCCCTATGACCTGTGGACCCTGAGAGCAGAAGATAAGCCTAGCTGCCATGCATGTCTTCTGCAGCAAGGACATCGTGTGAAGGGGACCAGCAGAAGGCTATGCTCGTCCCACCTGCACACCTCAAACACCAACTTTTGCAGGTCCACAATGCACACAAATGGGATGGTGAAAGCCTCCAAGAGAGCACTCTCCTAGGAGAACAGCCCTGTCCAGACTCTGGGGAGAACATCTGGGACCAGCCTTCAAAATGGAGGTGTTTTGGGCATTGTCCCATTTATGGGACTGGCATCTGCCAGGACTATGTGCACTGGTGCCAAGAGACCAACCCCAACACAAAATAGTGGGGAGAAAAGGGGGCTGGAGGAAGCGGGTTCTGGGACTCCAGATGGAAACAGCTCAAGGTGACAACAGCCAAAACAAACCAGTTTGGGACACACAAGTGCTGCCAACAGCATCCCAATACAGAGACCCCAAGCAGGCAGCAGGAGGGGAGGTCTCTGGGGTGGGGATGCTTGGCCAAGTATCTCACTCAGTGTCCCACCAGCTCCTGCACGTGCCTTGCTTTTTCTGACTCCATCCAGCTGGGAAACCAGGTGGGTTCCAGCCCTGGAAACTCACAGCACTGTCTTTGGCTGAGCCCTTCGCACCCACTGGAGACCAGAGGTGCTCACACACACTTGGGAAGGGCCTGCTGGGTCTTACTGGCAACCCTGCAGGGTCGCACCTGGACCTCTGGACAATGCCAGTTGCCAAATTGGGATCCAAGAGCTCACACACTACTTTCTACGCTATCGAAGGACTTGGGCTCTTTAGTAAGTTACAGGCTTAAAAAACGCAGGATGCTATTCTAGTGCTTCCTCTGCTTAAAAATAGCTTCCCTGGACTCGCTGATGTTTGTTGCCTCTAATAGGAACCGGTCACCCATGGAGCACAGCAGCACTGCTGTGGAACACATCCACCATGCAAACCTTTGCGGACACCGGGCTCGCACCCACAAAACGTGCCCCGGGGACACGAGGCAACTGCCGACCCTGTTCTGCCCAACGCTATGGGGAGATCCCCCTGCCCGGGGCAAGGATCTGAACCCTCCCGCAGTCACGCCAAAGCCTCGCAGGCATCCTGGAACGAAGAGCTGCACGGGCCAGCAGTGGCCATGGAAAGAAGTGGTTTTTAATCCATTTCCAAGTGTTGTCATCTGGCTTTAAATCAAGGCGGCTTGATGCTGCCACCTCCCACAAGTGTCTCCAGGCAAAGCAGCAACCATAACTTCACCACGTGTCTCCCACCCGCCTCCTGGTAGCGCCGGTGCTGGGGTCAGAGCTCCCATTGGGGTGATGCACAGAGCGGGGAGAGCACCAGGGCCCATCTGCTGCATGGCAGCACTGAGCTGGCGTGACAGGGCAAGGTTCTGCCTCCCCTCATCATGCTGGGGCAGCATCCCTGTACAGCCATGTGCCGGCTGCCATCCCTGCTGGTGCTCTGCCCTCACCCAGGGAAGTGCTGGCACTCCCTGGTGGCACAGGAACCCTGTGCTGGCATCCCTGGCATGGTGCTGCCGCTGTCTCCTTGCTGTGAGGAGGGTGGCTGGCAGGGGGTTCGCAGGTGCGGGAGGAGACACTCCTTCCTGGGAGGTACCGAGCCCTGCTGAGCTCCACCAAGCTCCACCTGTCATGGGGAAATGGAGAAGGGCCCTGCTGGCCAGCGCTGAGACCCAGAGCAAAGCGGCATGTCCCTTGTTCTGAGCAACCTGCTCTGGTTGAAGGTGTCCCTGCTTAGTTCAGGGGCGTTGGACTAGATGACCTTTAAAGGTCCCTCCCAACTCAAACCATTCTATGATTGTGCAGTGGCCGAAGAGGTCAAAGACCCTGAACTTGCAGGAAGGCGGGGGGCAAAATCACAGAGCCTCCAATGGGTGACGAGTCCTACACAGGAAAGGACCCCCACCTGCACCCCAGTACAGCTCCCCGACCCCAGAGCCCTGGCAGGTGACCTCGGGAGCGTGGCGCGAGCGGGAAGCTCACCTACCCCTCCGGCTGGGGTGGCGGCAGGGGGGTGGGCAGTACCCTCGTGTGTGGCATTTGCCCCTGGCGGCTTTCGCAGGCCGTACCCAGCCGATTCCTGGCAGCCGCGAGCGACGCCTGTGCCGGCCGTCACGTCCCATTCCGCTCGCCGGGCCGCCCGGTGAGAGAAGGACACAGGATGCGCCGGGAGTGAAAGAGCGAGGTCGGCGGAGAGCGTGCCAAGTCCCCGCGCACAGCTCCGGCCCGCTCGGGGAGCCAGAGGGAAACTCGCCTTTGCAGAGTTCAGAGGCCGGCAGCGAGATTTATTTTTGTTTGTGTGAGTAAAAGGCTGCAGAAGCCTCCGGCCAAGGGGTTTCGGGGGGGAGAGGAGTGGCCTGTGATTCATGCAGACGCTGGCTGGCCCCACGCCAGAGATGAAAGGGAGCCCATGTGCGGGGAACCGGGGAGGCGAGAGCTGCGTTAACCCTTCTCCCGGTCCGTGGGGCAGGGTCCTGTGGGGAGGATGGAGAGCGTGGGGATGTGGATCGGGATGCCCACGCCTGGGGCCTGGCTTCTGTGCTGCTGCCGCTGCCAGGAACCAGCTGCTGGTCCCACCATGCCTCAGTTTCCCTGATGTGAGGACAGGGAGACAGTGGCCTGTGTGCTGTGCGCTGGAGAAGACCTTGGGGAGAGTGGCACAGTTAAAACAGCTGAGGTACAGCCACACCCTGGCCCAAGCGCTTTAGGACAGACGGATTTTAGCCTTGTCTTACTGGAATTAAACCTGCTGCACAGCTCAGAGTCAGAGTGAGTGCAGTGCTGGACATGGCAGGGGACCTCTGAGGCCGGGGTAGGTCCCTCCTCCCCCCAGGCCCACGCCGTTTCCCCTCTCCCACCTCCTGCACCCGCATGCTGGGACCATCAGAGCTGCTCCCACCTGCAGCCCCCTCCCCGTCCAGCTGCTCCTGCCATGGGGGCTTCTCCCAGGAGCTGGGGCCGGAGCTGGAGGTGGCTCCCCCGGCTGCCCCAGCTGGTGGCAGCACTGAGATCAGACACTTCTGCACACACAGTCCCAAATTCCCAGCTCATCCATCAGCTGGGATCACCTGGGGGATTCCCCGGAAGTCCGATGCCCATCGTGGACAGAGGACAGGTCCCCTGAGAGCCAGGCTACCAGGCGGTACTTTCTGCAGGGGGGCAGAAGTGAGGGTCTCCAGCACAAGCACAGAGCAGGAGCAGGCTCCACATCGACTCTTGGGGTCCAAACACAGACCCCAGAGCTCCTCTGCCCATGCTGCCGGGCTGGCAGAGAGGCCTGGAGCTGACGCTCAGCAGATCGTTCCGCCGCCTTTGGGATAGGTCTTATGGGGTCACACCGCTCTGCCAGGACGGATGGGCCGTCACCATCCTGCCACCACCTCTCCTGCCCCGACCCGCTCGCCAACCGCCGTGCCGCTGCCCCTTCCAGCCCCTCGTGCTCCGCAGGGATCGGAGGCGGATTTTCCAGGGCTGAGAACAATGCCTCTCTAGTCCCTGCTCGAGGGCTTCCTCCTCCCAAAGGTTCGTCTCCAGCGTCTTCCTCAGGAGTAAACGTGCCCCTTGCCTGGTAGCAAAGCGGGGCCGCCGCCGTGGCGGAGCCGCCGTGGGTGGGTGTGCATCTTCCGTAGCCAGCAGGCACCGGCTCCCAGGCAGGTGCGTGTCGGCGTGTGTGCACCCGTGGCATTGTTCCTGCGCGCCGAGGAGAGCGTGAATGGGATACGGCTAAATTTAGCCACTTACTCACACCACCGCCACAAAGGAGCGGCTGCATCTTAAGGGGGCGGCCCGTTCCGTGGGCTCAGAAGGGACAGGAGAGCGGCTATTTTGGGAAGACATGTCATAATTGGCCGCCCCGGTTGAGCTGCTTCTGTAATGCTGAGCAAAACAATAGCAGCATCCAGAGGAAGAGCCTGTTATGTTTCAGGTGGGATGTTTTCAACCGGTCAGGAAACTCGACCGCTCCCAGCGCGCAGCGGCAGCACAAAGGACAGGGGACGCTGAACAGCATGGACCAGGGGCCTGGCCAAGCAGCGGGGTGGCTGGGAGCGGTGGCTGGGGACACGGCCCTGCCGGAGAACGCTGCCTGCCCCAGTAGTGCTGCTGCCACCTCCTCTCGTCCACCTGCCTGCCTGGCCCCTCCAAACAACCCTGGGGTCATTCAGCCTGGAGAGAAGGTGACTCCAGGGAGACCTTATTGCAGCTTTTCAGTACTGGAAGGGGCCTCTAAGAAAGATGGGGGCAGACTTTTTAGCAGGGCCTGATGCAAGAGGACAAGGGGTGATGGTTTTAAGCTAAAAGAGGGAGATTTAGACTAGAGAGAAGGAAGACATTTTTGACACTGAGGGTGGTGAGCCCTTGGGCCAGGCTGCCCAGAGAGGTGGTCGATGCCCCATCCCTGGAACCATCCCAGATGAGGTTGGCCAGGGCTCTGAGCAACCTGCTCTAGCTGCAGATGTCCCTGCTCCCTGCAGGGGGGTTGGACTGGATGACTTTCAAAGATCCCTTCTAACCCAAAGCAGACTGTAATTTGATGAAATATTTGGGCAGTGCCCAGGTATGTGCCTGGTCTTTCACCTCATCCCAACACATTGCTGCTGGTGCCTGTGACACGGGGCTGGCAGGCAGCTCTGTCCCAGCTGGGTGAGCAGTGAGGGCAGAGGCAGGCTGCAGCAGAGCCAGGGAGCACCAGCGAACCCATATGCCATGGCCAGGCAGAAAAGAGCTGTCTCCTTGCAACCAGGGCTGCCCGAGGACACAGAGGCTATGACCTAACCCTGCTCTGGTCTATCTGCCTCCACTCAGAGTGATAGTTTTGGGGTCTGAGCTTGTGTATGAGAACAGAGCTGAGCTCTCCTGTTCCCTTTGTAGCTGGTGTTGGCCAAGGGCCACCCCTGTTTACCACAGACCCTGCCTGGACCTGTACTTCCCCGGCTGCTTGAGCCACTGTTCTGCGCACAGCCAGCCAGGGCAGGGACCGAAGGAGTACAGTGAAGGCCAAATCCCCCTCGAGGTGTAAATGTCATCCCAGCACTGGTTGTGATTGGGAGCTACAACTAGGACCAGCTGATGCAGGGCACATAAGCAGTGGCAGCAAACTTGG
The DNA here is from genome assembly GCA_033124195.1 of Coracias cyanogaster. Lineage (NCBI taxonomy): Eukaryota > Metazoa > Chordata > Aves > Coraciiformes > Coraciidae > Coracias > Coracias cyanogaster. The sequence goes on along the minus strand of JAVSBS010024809.1, from coordinate 2,945 downwards.
GATCTCCATCAGCAGCAGCGCTGGGCTGCAAGAGGTGGGGAGCATGGCAAAGAGGGAGACAGACGTACAAAGACACTGAGGGGACTGGAACATCTCTCTGATGAGGAAAGGCTGAGAGCTCTGGGGCTGTTGAGCTGGAGAAAAGAAGCCTGAAAGAGAATCTGATCAATGCCTACCAGTATCTAAAGGGTGGGGGCAAGAGGATAGGGCCAGACTCTTGTCTGTGGTGCCCAGCAACAGGACAAGGGGCAATGGGCACAAACTGGAACCCAGGAGGTTCCACCTGAACAGGAGGAAAAACTTTCCTGTGAGGGTGCCGGAGCCTGGCCCAGGCTGCCCAGAGAGGTTGTGGAGTCTCCTTCTCTGGAAAGATTCCAAACCTGCCTGGATGTGACTCTGGGCACCCTGCTCTGGGTGATCTGCTGGAGCAGGGGGTTGGACAAGATGGTCTTGAGAGGTCCCTTCCAACCCCCACCATGCTGGGATTCTGTGATTCTGTGATAGCGCAAGACAGCCTGCTGGGGAGAAGGTAGCAAATTTAGTTGTGAGAAGCACAATTTCACACGGCCCAGGTAAGGCCATGATGCCATACTGCCCTCAAGCACAGAAAGAAAATGGATGGCCAAGAGATGAAGGCTTTGCCCTGGGTCACTGCCTGCACCATCAGGCTCTATGAGAGGCTGTGGAGGCATCTGGGTGCTCAGGGCCTGAGTGCCCACCACAGTGCAGGTACAGCCACACGGCCATGCGTGGAGAGCTGAGGCTCTCAGCTGTGCTGAGATAGGAGCTTACATTGGCTGGACTTGGGTGAATAAGTGGAGCTGTGGCTTGTCCCCAGGATAATGGAAGAGGGACTCAGAGAGCAGTTGACGCGTGAACTCTGTACGTGAGCAGTGAACAAGAGAAGTGGGCTGTATCAGGGAAGGCAGAAGATCCCCAGGTCCTGGGAAACACAAAATCTCTGGAGAAGATCACAAAGGCCAAGGACCACAGGCCAAGAGAGGGAAAGTGGAGGGAATGGATGCTGAGCTGGCTCTGACCTGGCCTCCCCAAGCAGTGCTTTCCACCTGAGCTCCTCCAGCTCTGGCTGCGTGGTCAGTACCAGGGCTGGGAGAGGACCAGGGCAAGCATGCATGCTCTGCTCCAGGCTGTTCTCAGCTAACTAGGGGCTGGATGACTTTACTGAAGCCCCAAGGACTTCTCCCCCACCCCGCGCCTTCAGCTTCCAACTGCACCTCAGCTCTCAGCTGTGCAGCCCCTGAAGCTGCCCACACCCTCATTTTGACCTCTCTCCGCCTGCGAGCATCGGCCCCAGCACGGCTGGGGAGGAAGGGAGGAGCAGGCCGGGGGGAGAAAGCCCCTGACAGCATCAGGCAGCCCCCACTCTCCCCGCAGAATGGGCAGCGGCCATCCCGGGGGGCCCGGCTGCAGCTGGGCTAGTCGCCGGGGCCGGGATCTGTGCGCGCTGCCCTCCCTGAACATGTGCAGTTCCTGTTTGCTGTGTCTGTACAAGGCAGTGGGAAGTGGGGAATTTACTTACACCTCCCGCTTAACAACCCTGGGAGGCTGGAAGGCTTCAGGCCGCTTTAATTTACAGCCCATCTCTCCAATCTCTCACTCGTTCGCCGCTGCTTTCTTCCTCCTCGTATTAATGTGACCCAGGTACCTGCCAACAATAATGGACTCGCTTGCGGGGGCGGCCCCTCCCTCCCGGCGCAACTTCTACCTTCGCCTTGATAGGAATTGCTCAAAATTCAAACGAGAAGGAAAAAAAAAAAAAAAGAAAAAAGGCGAAATCTGAAAAGGTTGGGGTGGGTTTGGAAAAGCGAAGCGCAGTGGTTCTGGGCCCGGCGCCAGTAGCCGGAGGGTACACATGTGCACGCTCTCCCAGTAGGGCCTTCAGCAGCCCTGTTTTACAACCACCTCGGCACACACTGCAGAGTTCACGCATATGGCCAGACAGATGTGTCTGGCTTACGTTCAAGGCTGGAAAATGAAGAATTATGGAAGTGAAGGGCCCTGGGCATTAGAGAGGGCGGAGGTGAGGGGGAGGGGAGCCAGGGAGAATTTTTCCTCTGCTGAGAAATCCTCATCTGGGCTTCGAGGCTGGAGGAAGAGGGGTTGTGAGCAAGGAGGCAGCCAACAGCCATGCATGTGAGATTGCTCTTAAAGCAACCGCGTGCAGCGCCAAGCGTCTGCTCCCAGTCCAACCAGTTCACTTCACCAGCTCCCACTGGGAAACACGCTCAGATCAGGCCAGGTCAGGGCCAGGCCATGATCACCTGTGTCTCTTCTGTTTGTCCCCATAACGATGGCAACGCTTTGCGAGCGGCGCTCTGGCCGCAGCAGCCGTTTGCGGCTATTTTTCCTGCCGCTGGCTCCCACATGAACTCTGCCGTTCCCGTCCCACCCTCTCCCCAGGCTGCCTGTGCCCCGCTGCACAGCACAGCTGATTTCTTGCTGAACCTCGCTGCCACAGGGCGTCTGCTCCGGGTTGGGGGACAGCTCGCTCCTGGCACACACTGCACTACAGCACTCCCCTGCCACGGCTCCTGGCTGTGCCAGTAGCTCCATGGAGGAGCTGTGTCTGGATTCACGACGGTACCAAGAGTCCCTGAAACATTCATCTCAGAGCCTGGGAGAGCAAATCTTACCCTGGGTGGGGATAGTAGCACTGATCTGGCCCTTGCAACAGGTCAAAGCTAAGCTTGCTGCAGTGTTTCATAGATCAGCTCAGCACACCTACATTCGTCAAGCTCAAGGTGCTATGGGACATCCCAAGAGGCCACTGGTCCTGAAGTGTGGCAGGAAAATGGCTGTGCACCACTGGCACAGAGAGGTGGGCTCAGCCCATGGGCTGATTTGGGTCCCTCACTCCAAGAAGGACATTGAGGGGCTGGAGCATGTCCAGAGAAGGGCAACAAAGCTGGGGAAGGGTCTAGAGC